>JAUMJL010001614.1:0-14126 GCA_033558185.1 Dromococcyx pavoninus | reverse complement strand
GATGGGGACTCCAAAATTGGGAGGGGATGGGGACCCACAGAATACAGGGGAGGGGGACCCCAAAATGTGGGGGGGATTGGGACCCCAGGGTGCAGGGGATGGGGACCCCAAAATGTGGGGGGGATGGGGACCCCCAGGGTGCAGGGATGGGGACCCCAAAATGTGGGAGGAGGGGACCCCAAAATAAGGGTGGGAGGGGACCCCCAGGGTGCAGGGGATGGGGACCCCAAAATGTGTGAGGAGGGGACCCCAAAATTGGGGTAGGAAGGGACCCCAGGGAGCAGGAGATGGGGACCCCAAAATGTGGGAGGAGGGGACCCCAAAATTGGGGCGGGAGGGGACCCCCAGGGAGCAGGGGATGGGGACCCCAAAATTGGGAGGGGGTGGGAAGCCCCAGGGTGCAGGGGATGGAGACCCCAAAATTGGGAGGAGGGGACCCCAAAATGGGGACGGGAGGGGACCCCCAGGGAGCAGGGGATGGGGACCCCAAAATTGGGAGTAGGGGACCCCAAAATAAGGGTGGGAGGGGACCCCAGGGTGCAGGGGATGGGGACTCCAAAATGTGGGGGGGATGGGGACCCCCAGGGAGCAGGAGATGGGGACCCCAAAATTGGGAGGGGATGGGGACCCCCAGGGTGCAGGGATGGGGACCCCAAATGTGGGGGGGATGGGGACCCCCAGGGTGCAGGGATGGGGACCCCAAAATTGGGAGGGGGTGGGGATCCCCAGGGTGCAGGAGATGGGGACCCCAAAATGTCGGAGGAGGGGGACCCCAAAATTGGGGCTGGAGGGGATCCCAGGGTGCAGGGGATGGGGACCCCAAAATTGGGAGAGGGTGGGGAGCCCCAGGGTGCAGGGGATGGGGACCCCAAAATGTGGGGGGGATTGGGACCCCCAGGGAGCAGGAGATGGGAACCCCAAAATTGGGAGTAGGGGACCCCAAAATAAGGGTGGGAGGGGACCCCAGGGTGCAGGGCATGGGGACCCCAAAATGAGGGGGTCCAGGTACCCCAAAATGTGGGGGGGATTGGGACCCCCAGGGTGCAGGGGATGGGAACCCCAAAATGTGGGGGGGATTGGGACCCCCAGGGTGCAGGGGATGGGGACCCCAAAATTGGGAGGGTATGGGGACCCCCAGGGTGCAGGGATGGGGACCCCAAAATGTGGGGGGGATTGGGACCCCCAGGGTGCAGGGGATGGGGACCCCAAAATGTGGGAGGAGGGGACCCCAAAATTGGGGCGGGAGGGGACCCCCAGGGAGCAGGGGATGGGGACCCCAAAATTGGGAGGGGGTGGGGATCCCCAGGGTGCAGGAGATGGGGACCCCAAAATGTGGGAGGAGGGGACCCCAAAATTGGGGCGGGAGGGGACCCCCAGGGTGCAGGGATGGGGACCCCAAAATGTGGGGGGGGATTGGGACCCCCAGGGAGCAGGAGATGGGAACCCCAAAATTGGGAGTAGGGGGACCCCAAAATAAGGGTGGGAGGGGACCCCAGGGTGCAGGGGATGGGGACCCCAAAATGTGAGGGGATGGGGACCTCAAAATGTGGGGGGAATTGGGACCCCCAGGGTGCAGGGGATGGGGACCCCAAAATGTGGGAGGAGGGGACCCCAAAATTGGGGCGGGAGGGGACCCCAGGGTGCAGGGGATGGGGACCCCAAAATGTGGGAGGAGGGGACCCCAAAATTGGGGTGGGAGGGGACCCCAGGGAGCAGGGGATGGGGACCCCAAAATGTGGGAGGAGGGGACCCCAAAATTGGGGTGGGAGGGGGACCCCAGGGAGCAGGGGATGGGGACCCCAAAATTGGGAGGGGGTGGGGATCCCCAGGGTGCAGGGGATGGGGACCCCAAAATTGGGAGGGGATGGGGACCCTCAGGGTGCAGGGATGGGGACCCCAAAATTGGGAGAGGGTGGGGAGCCCCAGGGTGCAGGGGATGGGGACCCCAAAATGTGGGGGGGATTGGGACCCCCAGGGAGCAGGAGATGGGAACCCCAAAATTGGGAGTAGGGGACCCGAAAATAAGGGTGGGAGGGGACCCCAGGGTGCAGGGGATGGGGACCCCAAAATTGGGAGGGGATGGGGACCCCCAGGGTGCAGGGATGGGGACCCCAAAATTGGGAGGGGGTGGGGATCCCCAGGGTGCAGGAGATGGGGACCCCAAAATGTCAGAGGAGGGGGACCCCAAAATTGGGGCCGGAGGGGATCCCAGGGTGCAGGGGATGGGGACCCCAAAATGTGGGAGGAGGGGACCCCAAAATAAGGGTGGGAGGGGGACCCCAGGGTGCAGGGGATGGGGACCCCAAAATGTGGGGGGGATTGGGACCCCAGGGTGCAGGGGATGGGGACCCCAAAATTGGGAGAGGGTGGGGATCCCCAGGGTGCAGGGGATGGGGACCCCAAAATGTGCGGGGGATTGGGACCCCCAAGGAGCTGAGGATGGGGACCCCAAAATTGGGAGGGGGTGGGGGCCCCCAGGGTGCAGGGGAGGGGCACCCCAAAATGTGGGGGTCAAGGTAGCCCAAAATGTGAGGGGATGGGGACCCCCAGGGTGCAGGGATGGGGACCCCAAAATATGGGGGGGATTGGGACCCCAGGGTGCAGGGGATGGGGACCCCAAAATTGGGAGGGGATGGGGACCCCCAGGGTGCAGGGATGGGGACCCCAAAATGTGGGGGGGATTGGGACCCCCAAGGAGCTGAGGATGGGGACCCCAAAATTGGGAGGGGGTGGGGATCCCCAGGGTGCAGGAGATGGGGACCCCAAAATGTCGGAGGAGGGGACCCCAAAATTGGGGCCGGAGGGGATCCCAGGGTGCAGCGGATGGGGACCCCAAAATTGGGAGAGGGTGGGGACCCCCAGGGTGCAGGGGATGGGGACCCCAAAATGTGGGAGGAGGGGACCCCAAAATTGGGGCGGGAGGGGACCCCCAGGGAGCAGGGGATGGGGACCCCAAAAAGTGGGGGGAAAGGGGTCCCCTAAAGGTGAGGAAAAAGGACCCACAGAGTACAAGGGGAGGGGGGACCCCAAAATGAGGGGGGGGACCCCAAATTGTGAGGGGATAGGTGCGGGGTGCCGGGGCCCCCCCGGGGTGCGGGAGGATGGGGACCCCTGGGGTGCAGAGGATGGGACCCCTGGGGTGTGGGGGTACCGGGACCCCTGGGGTGCGGAGGATGGGACCTCCGGGGTGTGGAGGATGGGACCCCCGGAGTGTGGGGGTGCCGGGACCCCTGGGGTGCAGAGGATGGGATCCCAGGGGTGCGGGGGTACCGGGACCCCTGGGGTGCAGAGGATGGGACCCCCGGGTTGTAGGGGTGCCAGGGACCCTCGGGGTGCAGTGGATGGGACCCCCGGGGTGCAGAGGATGGGACCCCCGGGGTGTGGGGGTGCCGGGGACCCCCGGGGTGCGGAGGATGGGACCCCCGGGGCGCGGGGGTGCCGGGGATCCCTGAGGTGCGGGAGGATGGGACCCCCGGGGTGCAGAGGATGGGACCCCTGGGGTGTGGAGGATGGGACCCCCGGGGTGCAGAGGATGGGGACCCCCGGGGTGCAGAGGAGGATGGGACCCCCGGGGTGCAGAGGATGGGATCCCTGGGGTGCGGAGGATGGGACCCCCGGGGTGCAGAGGATGGGACCCCTGGGGTGTGGAGGATGGGACCCCCCGGAGTGTGGGGGGTGCTGGGACCCCTGGGGTGCAGAGGATGGGACCCCCGGGGTGCGGAGAATGGGACCCCCGGGGTGCAGAGGATGGGACCCCCGGGGTGCAGAGGATGGGGACCCCGGGGTGCAGAGGAGGATGGGACCCCCTGGGGTGCAGAGGATGGGTCCCCCGGGTTGTGGGGGGTGCCGGGGACCCTCGGGGTGCAGCGGATGGGACCCCCGGGGTGCAGAGGATGGGACCCCCGGGGTGCGGGGGTGCCGGGGATCCCTGAGGTGCGGGAGGATGGGACCCCCTGGGGTGCAGAGAATGGGACCCCCGGGTTGTGGGGGTGCCGGGGACCCTCGGGGTGCAGCGGATGGGACCCCCGGGGTGCAGAGGATGGGACCCCTGGGGTATGGAGGATGGGACCCCCGGGGTGCAGAGGATGGGACCCCCCGGGGTGCAGAGGATGGGGACCCCTGGGGTGCAGAGGATGGGACCCCCGGGGTGCAGGGGACCCCCGGGGTGCGGCTGACGGGGCCGGCGCAGGGAGCAGATCCGCACCGAGGCGTTCCTGCACCTCCGTTACGAGGGCACCGACTGCGCCCTGATGGTCTCGGCCAAGGGGCACCCCCCGACCCCCGGCTCCTGCCGCAGCGGGGACTTCCTGGGTGCCTTCACCGAGCGGTGCGTGCGGGCTCCGAGCTTCCCGTCCCACAGCCCGAGCAGCTTCCCAGCATCCTGACCCCGATCCCAGCATCCTGAACCCCATCCCAGCATCCTGAACCCATCCCAGCATCCTGACCCCGATCCCGGCATCCTGAACCCCATCCCAGCATCCTGATCTCATCCCAGCACCACCACCCCATCCCAGCATCCTGATCCCCATCCCAGCATCCTGATCCCATCCCAGCATCCTGATCCCCATCCCAGCATCCTGAACTCCATCCCAGCATCCTGATCCCATCCCAGCATCCTGATCTCATCCCAGCACCACCACCCCATCCCAGCATCCTGAACTCCATCCCAGCATCCTGATCCCATCCCATCATCCTCAACCCATCCCGGCATCCTGAACTCCATCCCAGCATCCTGAACTCCATCCCAGCATCCTGATCCCGATCCCGGCATCCTGAACCCCATCCCAGCATCCTGATCTCATCCCAGCACCACCACCCCATCCCAGCATCCTGATCCCCATCCCAGCATCCTGATCCCATCCCAGCATCCTGATCCCCATCCCAGCATCCTGAACTCCATCCCAGCATCCTGATCCCATCCCAGCATCCTGATCTCATCCCAGCACCACCACCCCATCCCAGCATCCTGAACTCCATCCCAGCATCCTGATCCCATCCCATCATCCTCAACCCATCCCGGCATCCTGAACTCCATCCCAGCATCCTGAACTCCATCCCAGCATCCTGATCCTGATCCCAGCATCCTGATCCCATCCCAGCACCACCACCCCATCCCGCATCCTGATCCCCATCCCAGCATCCTGATCCCCGTCCCAGCATCCTGATCCCATCCCAGCACCACCACCCCATCCCAGCATCCTGATCCCATCCCAGCAACCTGAACTCCATTCCAGCATCCTGATCCCCATCCCAGCATCCTGATCTCATCCCAGCACCACCACCCCATCCCAGCATCCTGAACCCCATCCCAGCATCCTGAACTCCATCCCAGCATCCTGATCCCATCCCAGCATCCTCAACCCATCCTCGGCATCCTGACCCCATCCCAGCACCACCACCCCATCCCAGTATCCTGAACCCATTCCAGAATCCTGAACCCATTCCAGCATCCTGAACCCCATCCCAGCATCCTGAACCCATCCCAGCATCCTGATCCCATCCCAGCAACCTGATCCCCATCCCAACACAGTGATCTCCGTCCCAACCCTACAATTCCCATCCCAACCATCCCCACCCCAACCCCACGATCCCACCCCAACCCCACGATCCCATCCCAACCCCACGATCCCATCCCAACCCCACGATCCCATCCCAACCCCACGATCCCACCCCAACCCCACGATTCCCATCCCAACCCCACAATCCCATCCCAACCCCACGATCCCATCCCAAACCCACGATTCCCATCCCAACCCCACGATTCCCATCCCAACCCCACATTCCCATCCCAACCCCACGATCCCATCCCAACCCCACATTCCCATCCCAACCCCACGATCCCATCCCAACCCCACGATCCCATCCCAACCCCACATTCCCATCCCAACCCCACGATCCCATCCCAACCCCACAATCCCATCCCAACCCCACGATCCCATCCCAACCCCACGATCCCATCCCAACCCCACATTCCCATCCCAACCCCACGATCCCATCCCAACCCCACGATCCCATCCCAACCCCACATTCCCATCCCAACCCCACGATCCCATCCCAACCCCACGATCCCATCCCAACCCCACATTCCCATCCCAACCCCATGATCCCATCCCAACCCCACGATCCCATCCCAACCCCACGATCCCATCCCAACCCTTCAATTCCCATCCCAACTCCATGATCCCATCCCAACCCCACAATCCCATCCCAACCCCACAATCCCATCCCAACCCCACGATCCCATCCCAACCCCACGATTCCCATCCCAACCCCACGATCCCATCCCAACCCTTCAATTCCCATCCCAACTCCATGATCCCATCCCAACCCCACAATCCCATCCCAACCCCACGATCCCATCCCAACCCCACGATCCCACCCCAACCCCATGATTCCCTTCCCAACCCCACGATCCCATCCCAACCCCACGATTCCCATCCCAACCCCACAATCCCATCCCAACCCCACGATTCCCATCCCAACCCCACATTCCCATCCCAACCCCACGATCCCATCCCAACCCCACGATCCCATCCCAACCCCACATTCCCATCCCAACCCCACGATCCCATCCCAACCCCACGATCCCATCCCAACCCCACATTCCCATCCCAACCCCACGATCCCATCCCAACCCCACGATCCCATCCCAACCCCACATTCCCATCCCAACCCCACGATCCCATCCCAACCCCACGAGCCCATCCCAACCCCACATTCCCATCCCAACCCCACGATCCCATCCCAACCCTACGATCCCACCCCAACCCCACGATCCCATCCCAACCCCATGATCCCATCCCAACCCCACGATCCCATCCCAACCCCACGATCCCATCCCAACCCTTCAATTCCCATCCCAACTCCATGATCCCATCCCAACCCCACAATCCCATCCCAACCCCACAATCCCATCCCAACCCCACGATCCCATCCCAACCCCACGATTCCCATCCCAACCCCACGATCCCATCCCAACCCTTCAATTCCCATCCCAACTCCATGATCCCATCCCAACCCCACAATCCCATCCCAACCCCACGATCCCATCCCAACCCCACGATCCCATCCCAACCCCACGATCCCACCCCAACCCCATGATTCCCTTCCCAACCCCACGATCCCATCCCAACCCCACGATTCCCATCCCAACCCCACAATCCCATCCCAACCCCACGATCCCATCCCAACCCCACGATCCCATCCCAACCCCACGATCCCACCCCAACCCCATGATTCCCTTCCCAACCCCACGATCCCATCCCAACCCCACGATTCCCATCCCAACCCCACATTCCCATCCCAACCCCACGATCCCATCCCAACCCCACGATCCCATCCCAACCCCACATTCCCATCCCAACCCCACGATCCCATCCCAACCCCACGATCCCATCCCAACCCCACATTCCCATCCCAACCCCACGATCCCATCCCAACCCCACGATCCCATCCCAACCCCACATTCCCAT
This sequence comes from Dromococcyx pavoninus, assembly GCA_033558185.1. Taxonomy (NCBI): domain Eukaryota; kingdom Metazoa; phylum Chordata; class Aves; order Cuculiformes; family Neomorphidae; genus Dromococcyx; species Dromococcyx pavoninus. Next base: position 6,654 of record JAUMJL010001614.1, on the reverse strand, counting down.
CCCAACCCCACGATCCCATCCCAACCCCACGATCCCATCCCAACTCCACGATCCCATCCCAACCCCACGATCCCATCCCAACCCCACGATCCCATCCCAACCCTTCAATTCCCATCCCAACTCCATGATCCCATCCCAACCCCACAATCCCATCCCAACCCCACAATCCCATCCCAACCCCACGATCCCATCCCAACCCCACGATTCCCATCCCAACCCCACGATCCCATCCCAACCCCACATTCCCATCCCAACCCCATGATCCCATCCCAACCCCACGATCCCATCCCAACCCCACGATCCCATCCCAACCCTTCAATTCCCATCCCAACTCCATGATCCCATCCCAACCCCACAATCCCATCCCAACCCCACAATCCCATCCCAACCCCACGATCCCATCCCAACCCCACGATTCCCATCCCAACCCCACGATCCCATCCCAACCCTTCAATTCCCATCCCAACTCCATGATCCCATCCCAACCCCACAATCCCATCCCAACCCCACAATCCCATCCCAACCCCACGATCCCATCCCAACCCCACGATTCCCTTCCCAACCCCACGATCCCATCCCAACCCCACAATCCCATCCCAACCCCACGATCCCATCCCAACCCCACGATCCCATCCCAACCCCATGATCCCATCCCAACCCTTCAATTCCCATCCCAACCCCACGATCCCATCCCAACCCCACGATCCCATCCCAACCCCACATCCCCATCCCAACCCCATGATCCCATCCCAACCCCTCAATTTCCATCCCAACCCCATGATCCCATCCCAACCCCACGATTCCCTTCCCAACCCCACGATCCCATCCCAACCCCACAATCCCATCCCAACCCCACGATCCCATCCCAACCCCACGATCCCATCCCAACCCCATGATCCCATCCCAACCCTTCAATTCCCATCCCAACCCCACGATCCCATCCCAACCCCACGATCCCATCCCAACCCCACATCCCCATCCCAACCCCATGATCCCATCCCAACCCCACGATCCCCATCCCAACCCCACGATCCCATCCCAACTCCACGATCCCATCCCAACCCCACGATCCCCATCCCAACTCCACGATCCCACCCCAACCCCACGATCCCCATCCCAACCCCACGATCCCATCCCAACTCCACGATCCCATCCCAACTCCACGATCCCACCCCAACCCCACGATCCCATCCCAACCCCACGATCCCCATCCCAACCCCACGATCCCATCCCAACCCCACAATCCCATCCCAACCCCACGATCCCATCCCAACCCCACGATCCCACCCCAACCCCACGATCCCATCCCAACCCTATGATCCCATCCCAACCCCACGATCCCATCCCAACCCCACGATCCCACCCCAACCCCACGATCCCATCCCAACCCCACGATCCCACCCCAACCCCACGATCCCATCCCAACCCTATGATTCCACCCCGACCCCATGATCCCATCCCAACCCCACGATCCCATCCCAACCCCACATCCCCATCCCAACCCCACGATTCCCATCCCAACCCCACGATCCCCATCCCAACCCCACGATCCCATCCCAACCCTATGATCCCATCCCAACCCCTCAATTCCCATCCCAACCCCACGATCCCATCCCAACCCCACGATTCCCATCCCAACCCCACGATCCCATCCCAACTCCACGATCCCATCCCAACCCCACGATCCCATCCCAACCCTATGATCCCATCCCAACCCCACGATCCCATCCCAACCCCACGATCCCACCCCAACCCCACGATCCCATCCCAACCCCACGATCCCACCCCAACCCCACGATCCCATCCCAACCCTATGATTCCACCCCGACCCCATGATCCCATCCCAACCCCACGATCCCATCCCAACCCCACATCCCCATCCCAACCCCACGATTCCCATCCCAACCCCACGATCCCCATCCCAACCCCACGATCCCATCCCAACCCTATGATCCCATCCCAACCCCTCAATTCCCATCCCAACCCCACGATCCCATCCCAACCCCACGATTCCCATCCCAACCCCACGATCCCATCCCAACTCCACGATCCCATCCCAACCCCACGATCCCATCCCAACCCTACGATCCCACCCCAACCCCACGATCCCATCCCAACCCCACGATCCCCATCCCAACCCTATGATCCCATCCCAACCCCTCAATTCCCATCCCAACCCCACGATCCCATCCCAACCCCACGATCCCCATCCCAACCCTATGATCCCATCCCAACCCTTCAATTCCCATCCCAACCCCACGATCCCTTCCCAACCCCACGATCCCATCCCATCCCCACGATCCCATCCCAACCCCACGATCCCATCCCAACCCTATGATCCCATCCCAACCCTTCAATTCCCATCCCAACCCCACGATCCCCATCCCAACCCCATGATCCCATCCCAACCCCACATCCCCATCCCAACCCCACGATCCCATCTCAACCCCACAATTTCCATCCCAACCCTACGATCCCACCCCAACCCCACGATCCCCATCCCAACCCCACGATCTCATCCCAACTCCATGATCCCATCCCAACCCCACGATTCCCATCCCAACCCCACGATCCCCATCCCAACGCCCCCATTCCAGGAGCAACCAGGCTTCTCCAGGTGCCTCCTCACCTCCCTCTCCACAGGTACCAGACCGAGTTCGGCTTCACCATCCCGGACCGCGCGGTGCTGGTGGACGACGTGCGGGTGCGCGGCACCGGCAGCAGCGGCGTCGCCCCCGAGACGCCCCTGGCACCCAGCGGGAGACCACCCCGCGTGGAGACGGTGAGGGCGAGGCCCGGGGGTCCCCAAGGGGGGGGTGGTGGGTGGTGGGGTGAGGGGGGGTTCCCCAGGTGGTGACCAGGTGTGGGGTGGGTGGGTCCTGTAGGTGACGAGGTGCTACTTCGAGGAGGGGTACCTGGAGACGCCGGTGTTCCTGCTGGAGGAGCTGGCGAGTGACCACACCATCCCTGGGCCCGCCATCATCATCGACAGGAATAGGTGGGGGTCTGGGTGGGGGGGGTGGGGTGGTGGGGTCCTCAGGGAGGGGGTGGGGACCTCAGGGAGGGGGTGGGGACATCAAGGAGGTGGTCGGGTCCTTGGGAAAGTGATGGGGACCGAGGGAGGTGATGGGAACCTTGGGAGGTGGTGGGAACATCAGGAAAGTGGTGGGGACCTCAGGGGGGTGATGGGGATCTTGGGGGGGGGGTGGGGTCCTCAGGGAGGGGGTGGGGACCTTGGGAAGGGGTGGGGACCTCGGGAGGGGGTGGGGACCTCAGGGGGTTGATGGGGACCTCAGGGAGGGGGTGGGGACCTTGGGAAGTGGTGGGGACCTTGGGAAGGGGTGGGGACCTCAGGGGGTTGATGGGGACCTCAGGGATGGGGTGGGGACCTCGGGAGGTGATGGGGGCCTCGGGAGGTGGTGGGGACATTGGGAGGGGGTGGGGACCTCAGGGGGGTGATGGGGACCTTGGGATGTGGTGGGAACATCAGGGAAGTGGTGGGGACCTCAGGGGGGGTGATGGGGATCTTGGGGGGGGGTGGGGACCTCAGGGAGGTGGTGGGGACCTTGGGAAGGGGTGGGGACCTCGGGAGGGGGTGGGGACCTTGGGAAGGGGTGGGGACCTCGGGAGGGGGTGGGGGGCCTCGGGAGGTGGTGGGGACATCGGGAGGTGAAGAGGAACTCAGGGAGGTGGTGGGGACCTCAGGGGGGTGGTGGGGACATTGGGAGGGAGTGGGGACCTCTAGGGGGTGGTGGGGACCTCAGGGGGGGATGATGGGAACCTCAGGAGGTGGTGGGGACCGAGGGAGGGGGTGGGGACCTCGGGAGGGGGTGGGGACCTCAAGGGGGTGGTGGGAACATTGGGAGGTGGTGGGAACATCAGGGAGGTGGTGGGGACCTCAGGGGGGTGATGGGGATCTTGGGGGGGGGGGGGGGTCCTCAGGGAGGGGGTGGGGACCTTGGGAAGTGGTGGGGACCTCGGGAGGGGGGTGGGGACCTCAGGGGGTTGATGGGGACCTCAGGGAGGGGGTGGGGACCTTGGGAAGTGGTGGGGACCTTGGGAAGGGGTGGGGACCTCAGGGGGTTGATGGGGACCTCAGGGATGGGGTGGGGACCTCGGGAGGTGATGGGAACCTGAGGGAGGTGGTGGGGTCCCAGGGAGATGGTGGGGACCTTGGGATGTGGTGGGAACATCAGGGAGGTGGTGAGGACCTCAGGGGGGTGGTGGGGACCTTGGGAGGTGATGGGGACCTCAGGAAGTGATGGGGACCTTGGGAGGTGGTGGGAACCTTGGGAGGTGGTGGGAACATCAGGGAGGTGGTGGGGACCTCAGGGGGGTGGTGGGGACCTCAGGGGGGTGGTGGGGACCTCAAGGGGGTGGTGGGGACCTTGGGATGTGGTGGGAACATCAGGGGGGTGGTGGGGACCTCAGGGGGGTGATGGGGACCTTGGGAGGGGGGGGTGGGGACCTCAGGGAGGTGGTGGGGACCTTGGTAAGGGGTGGGGACCTTGGGAAGGGGTGGGGACCTCGGGAGGGGGTGGGGGACCTCAGGGGGGTGATGGGGACCTTGGGATGTGGTGGGAACATCAGGGAAGTGGTGGGGACCTCAGGGGGGTGATGGGATCTTGGGGGGGGGTGGGGTCCTCAGGGAGGGGGTGGGGACCTTGGGAAGGGGTGGGGACCTTGGGAAGGGGTGGGGACCTCGGGAGGTGGTGGGGACATCGGGAGGTGAAGAGGAACTCAGGGAGGTGGTGGGGACCTCAGGGGGGTGGTGGGGACATTGGGAGGGGGTGGGGACCTCAGGGGGTTGATGGGAACCTCAGGAAGGGGGTGGGGACCTTGGGAAGTGGTGGGGACCTTGGAAGGGGTGGGGACCTCAGGGGGTTGATGGGGACCTCAGGGAGGGGGTGGGGGCCTCGGGAGGTGGTGGGGACATCGGGAGGTGAAGAGGAACTCAGGGAGGTGGTGGGGACCTCTTGGGAGAGGGTGGGGACCTTGGGAGGGGTGGGGACCTCAGGGGGGTGGTGGGGACCTTGGGAGGTGGTGGGAACCTCAGGGAGGGGGTGGGGACCTCGGGAGGGGGTGGGAACATCAGGAAGTGGTGGGGACGTCAGGGTGGTGGTGGTGACTTTGGGAGGTGGTGGGGACATCAGGGATGTGGTGGGGACATCAGGGAGGTGGTGGGGACCCCAGGGATATTGTGGGGACCCTGAGAGGTGGTGGGGACCCAAAGAGCAGATGGAACCCCAGGGAGATGGTAGGGACACCAACGGAGGTGGTGGGGACCTTGAGAGGTGGTGGAGACCCCAAGGAAGTGGTGGAGACCCCAGGGAGGTGGTGGAGATCACAAGGAAGTGGTGGAGACCCCAGGGAGGTGGTGGAGACCCCAGGGAGGTGGTGGGGGACCCCAGGGAGGTGGTGGAGATCACAAGGAAGTGGTGGAGACCCCAGGGAGGTGGTGGGGACCCCAGGAGGTAATGGGGACCCCAAGGAGGTGGTGGAGACCCCAGGGAGGTGGTGGGGACCCCAAGGAGGTGGTGGGGGACCCTGGAGGTGATGAGGACCCCAAGCAGGTGGTGGAGGACCCTGGGAGGTGGTGGGGACCCCAGGAGGTAATGGGGACCCCAAGGAGGTGGTGGAGACCCCAGGGAGGTGGTGGGGACCCCAAGGAGGTGGTGGAGACCCCAAGGAGGTGGTGGAGACCCAGGGAGGTGGTGGAGATCACAAGGAAGTGGTGGGGACCCCAAGGAGGTGGTGGAGACCCCTAGGGAGGTGGTGGGGACCCCAGGGAGGTGGTGGAGACCCCAGGGAGGTGGTGGGGACCCCAGGGAGGTGGTGGGGGACCCTGGGAGGTGATGGGGACCCCAGGGAGGTGGTGGAGGACCCTGGGAGGTGGTGGGGACCCCAGGAGGTAATGGGGACCCCAGGGAGGTGGTGGGGACCCCAAGGAGGTGGTGGGGACCCCAAGGAGGTGGTGGAGACCCAAGGAGGTGGTGGAGACCCCGAGGAGGTGGTTGAGACCCTGGGAGGTGATGAGGACCCAAGGAGGTGGTGGAGACCCAGGAGGTGGTGGAGATCACAAGGAAGTGGTGGAGACCCCAGGGAGGTGGTGGAGACCCCAAGGAGGTGGTGGAGACCCCGGGGAGGTGATGAGGACCCCAAGGAGGTGGTGGGGGACCCTGGGAGGTGATGAGGACCCCAAGGAGGTGGTGGAGGACCCTGGGAGGTGGTGGGGACCCCAGGAGGTAATGGGGACCCCAAGGAGGTGGTGGAGACCCCAGGGAGGTGGTGGGGACCCCAAGGAGGTGGTGGGGACCCCAGGGAGGAGGTGGGGACCCCATGGGAACAATGGGGACCCCATGGGAACAATGGGGACCCCAGGAAGATGATGGGGATCCAGGAGGATGACCGTGGGGATTCAGGGAGTTGGTGGGATCCCAGGGAGTGGGTGGGACCCCAAGGAGATGAAGGGGGGACCCCCAGAGAGCTGGTGGGAACTCCAAGGGGAACGTGGGGAGCCCAGGGTGCTGGAGGGACCCTGGAGAGGGTGGTGGGACCCCAGAGAGGTGATGGACACCCCTAGGGAGCAGGAACCCATGAGGAACCCCGGAAAGCCAGCAGGACCTTGGGGTGCTGGTGGTGCCCTGGAGACCC
>JAUMJL010001613.1:0-49813 GCA_033558185.1 Dromococcyx pavoninus | reverse complement strand
GCGCTCACCGCCGCCGGGGGGAGCGGGTGGGGGAGCGGCGTCCGTCGCGCGCCCCGCCCCACGCGCGCTCAGCCCCGCCCCCTCCGGCCCCCGGCCGGGCAGGGCCGGGCAGCCATTTTGGGCAGAGCTTTGTTATGGTTCTGGGGCCGCAGGAGGCAGCGCGAGGGGCCTGGCCGGTGAGTGCGGCTCCCCCCCACCCCCCGCCCCCCCTTTCCTCTCGCTGCGCCGCCCCATCGCCCGCCGCTACGGGACCCGGCACCACAACCCCTCCGCTTCTTCTCCCGCCGTTGGCTCCGTGGCCTCGGCCCGGCCGCGGCCTCCCCACAGGCCGGGCCCGCGCGGGGGCGGTGAAGGGAGGTCCCGCCGCCCCCGGCCACTCTGGGGCGCCGAGGGGCTCCCCGCAGGCCCCGTCGCCCCCGGCATTGTGTGCTGCTCTCTCGGGAAGGTCCCGGCGCCCGGCCCGGCCTGGAGCACAGCCGGTGCTGTCAGCGGCGGGGGAGGCCGCGGGGATGCCGGGCCCAGCGCGGGGTGGGAACGGAACCGGCTGGGCCGCCCCTGCGCGGGGTCCCGGCGGTGCTCCCGGCGGTGACACGTGTGCGGCGGCGGCCAGGCCTGGGTACCCCGCCTGCCCCCCCCCCCCCTCCCCCCCCATCCTCCGGCGGGGAAACTCCTCCGGGGCCGCTGCGGTGTCTGCTCGCACGGATCAAGCGAGACCCCACCTGGAGTGCTGTGTCCGGGTCTGGAATCCCCGACATAAGGAGGACATGGAACTGTTGGAACGGGTCCAGAGGACGCCACGAAGATGATGTGGAGCACCTCTGCTATGAGGAAAGGCTGAGAGAGTTTGGGTTGTTAAGCCTGGAAAAGAGAAGGTTCCGGGGAGAGCTTAGAGTAGCTTTCCAGTATCTGAAGGGACTACAGGAAAGCTGGGGAGGGACTTTTTGAAGGGCTTGTAGTGATACGACATGGGCAAATGGCTTTAAATTGGAAGGGGAAAATTTAGGTTAGACATGAGGAAAAAATTCTTCACGATGAGGGCAGTGAGTTACTGGCAGAGGTTGCCCAGGGAAGCTGTGGCTGCGTGCTCCCTGGAGGTGTTCAACGCCAGGTTGGATGGGTCTGGTGGGAGGTGTCCCTACCCATGACAGGGGGTTGGAACTGGACGATCTTTAAGGTCCGTTCCAACCCAAACCATTCTATGATTTTCCTGCTCTGAGAGGTCTGTCTGTCCAGTGTGCTTTATGCTCTGTTGGCTACTATTATGCCTGTTTTGATTTGAACGGCTGTGTTCACACTGAGCATTTAAGGCTTTTAATTGAATTTGGTTTAGTAATGAGCCAGTTTGGAACAATTTTAGAACAGTCAGTGGGTGCCTGCACCAGTTACAGTGGTTTTTAAACAGCTTTAGAGGAACAGTTGCTATTTAAATCCTTGTAAGTGATGGTAAAATTAGTTTAAGAGCATTGCTTAAAAATCTTTTTATATTAACGTGTCCAGGTAAGTCAGCCTGCCTTTCCCCGCCCCCGAGTGACACAAGTGTTAGTAATGTTGATAATGCTTTGAAACGTTGGGAGTGACTGAGCAAGTGTGGAAACAGCAAGGAGGGCATGGAGAGGAGAAACCAGCCGAGATAACTGAAGAGCCAAGCTGTGTTTATAGAAGCAATGTCAACTCTGAACTAAAAATGTTAGATGGTTATGAAAAAAAGCTTATGCAAATGTTATTTCATGAATAGATATGACTGGTATTTCAGTGAAAGGTTCCCTGCGCTCATCCGTTTGGAGACCGGTATTTCAAACTTCCTGTCTGAGGAACGAAACAGGTGAAGAGCAGCCGTAGGAAGAAATAAAATCGACAGGTTTAAAAAGAGCAGTTTATCTTCTCACATTCTTTCTGATCGTTTCTAGAGGAAAGCACCCTAAGAAGAACCTCTTGAAGTTTTGTATTTAAAATAGAAAAGGTTCAGGTGTTACTTCCCTATTTCCTTTTTTTTTCTTTACAGCTGTTTGTAGGGAAGTGCAGCCTCTGCATTTTATATTTTCCTGGTTTATAGTCTTATCCTAGATGAGGTTTCCATTGCAGATATCACATTAGGACTTGAAAAATATGCAGGGAACAACAGATGGCATTTTAAAAAAATAAAAACAAGTCCTGGTTTTATCTGTGGATATCTGAGAAATAAGAGCAGAATGCAGATATGATTTATAACAAACCCAGTGGAACTGCTTTTTTAATTATTATGAAGAATACTTTAAGAACGATTTGCAAGGTTTGGTCACCTTGTCTCACAAATATGACTGTTTTGTGTGTGGTGTTACTGCCTCTTCAAATTTCTATTTTAAATTAAAAAATTCTGTCACTACAGAAAAATAATCTTCATTAGCATTTTCATGAAATATAAAAAATATTTCGAGATGTGGGGTACTTTTTTAATACAGAAAGTTACTGTGGTTGGATCTGTGAGTTTCTTCAGGTGTGGTGTGTCAGATAATATTCTTGTATTTACTTAAGTGAACCAAAACTACTGGCTCAGGAGTTGAAGTTGCTTTTTTAGTTTAGTTTCAGTTCTATAAGGTGTTGAAAGTTGTGTAGCTGCTGAATTGGTTTAGTTGTGAAGTGTACTTCAGAGTGTGCTTTGTGTGAGCAAATTGGAAAAGGGCTGACTGTTCAGCAGAGCTAAAACATAAAGCACCTCTCCTCAGTGAAGTGCTGGCTGCTCTTGCATGGATACGGCTTTTTTGTGGCTTTGTGAAAACACAAGCATGGCATGACTGTTGCTATAACTTATACTGAGAAAGGTCGTGGTTACTGAATTGGTGAGGTAGCATGTGTACCAAGAAGTTTGTTTGGGATTTTTATGTTAATTTATTTGTAGAGGCAGGAGTGTTTTAGATTTTGCTTTACTAACACAGCAACATAAGTAAAGATTTTATTTACCTGGTGAACAGAATACAAACTAAATTGTATGTGTCTTTCGTTTTGGTATGAGTAAAACGCATGTTTGCTTTATTTGTCAGATTTGATGAAAAACAATGAAGTTGGCAGAAACATGGTCTTAGAATACTTCACAAATGCCAGGATGTTAACTTGTGTTCTGTAAGTTAATATGTTCCTGTGAAAATGTGCCAAACTTTAATGAGTTTTTATATGGTCAGAAAATAAATTTACATTTTTGGGAGTCAATTCAGGTAGAAATTGATAGTGGCTGCGTTGCCACCACCCCATACATGCATGTGCAAACACTGTGCAGACCTGAAAATGCTGGGTTAGACGTGGCCATTAGCATGATGGTCAGTGGGAAGGGAAGCATATTGGTTAAATTAATCATACCTATTAGTAGTCGGGCTGTATTGCTCCCAACTGGAATTTCTTGATTAAAGTGTGCTTAACTATTTCAGTTCCCACCTTCTCTAGGTGGCCTTAAGAAGTGTCAGAAGAAGAATTTTATGCTTCTTAGACGTTTTTGTAATTAAGCAGGAAAAAGACTTTGCAAAGTGTTGGTGTATGCAGTTCCATAGAATGGCTAATCTGAAGTAGTTGCACTTCCAAGATCTGTCTGAACAAAAACCCTTTGAACCAGTGCATCCAAACATAACTGAGTTTTTCGTATGATATCTGATGCTCAGAAACAAATATTTTGCAGTGTGTGACCTTGTGCCTCAGGGAGTTCACGGGGAGCTGCTGGAGTTCCAGGATTTACAGTCATTCCAGCAAAAATACCAACACATTTTTTTTCCTTGAATCTCGTGATCACTTCTAGTTCTGTGTTCTCATATTCTTATCCTCAGCACTGGAAAGAGCGTCATAGCTTGTTGATGGCTCTTAATAAGCAAAAGGGTGTGTGTATGTAATGTTGTCTAAGTGCATGTCCCTGGTTTTGAGAATCCCCTTTTTCCAATATAGGAAGCAATGCAGAATTTTACATTAATTTCCCTTTGAGCAGTTTTATTTTCGGCATGTGTTCTAGAACAATAAGTGTCAGAGCAGATGGTGGTATGTCCGAGAAGGGCTGGCAGCAGGGACAGAGATTCGGTGTGGCAGGGACTGCTGTTTTGTGTATCTCTGTGACCCTCACAGTATAGTTACAACATACGGAGCACGGGGCAGTGATTGTCACCCTCTTGTAATTTTGTCATCTTCAGCTTGTGATGAACAGTTAATTTGTAATTAAAGGACTGAGTCTGCCATGGAGGTACGCAGTATTGTTCTCGGCATAGAAATTACTGGCATTCACAAAGTCGCTGGCGAATTTGTATGGTAAAGTTCACAACAGGTCTCCAGCCTTTCAGCAGAAAGGAGCATTTTGCCATTGTACATCATCTGTCATGAAGGGATTAATCAGGATTTAGGTGAGGTGGTCTGAAAAGAGCTTTGATGCTCATCTTAAAGAAAACTCAGCAAGGGAAGTCTCTCGCCCTGAAAATGTTGAATGTGTTATCATCTTAACTGTTGGTGTGGGAAAGCTGTCTTTCCTGTACTTCGAACTGTAGTTAAAGTAGCGAAACAGGTTAATGATGACTTTACTGTTTTAAGGTTGACTAGGCCTTATGAAGTGTATCCTGCAGTATTTAGGGACCTGAGAGCGTGTGGGGCTGAGAAAAGTTCCAGAATAACGTCTAGAAAAAGACAGGACTTGGGTATGATGAAGGGAAGAGTGTTTGCATCAGGGAGTCTGTCTTGGGTTATGTACTGTTTGGTTTTTTCACTTCTCTACATTGAAATAATGTTCTTACTGAACAAATGGATGATATGATCTTGATAAACTGAAGAAATGGTCTGAAATCAATAGCATTGATTTCAGCCATTTTGGTGTAGATGAGTTCAAAGGACTGTGTTTAGGAATATTACCTTTTGCAGATCAGTAGCTGCAGCTCTATGGGAGAGTATCTAGGAATTGTAGTGGTTCCTAAACTATTATGAGTCAGGACCATTGTCATGAAACTTCACTGGTCGTACTGGAATATGTAAAAGACCATTGTAAATAAAGTAATGAAGCAGTTCTTCCATTCCACTGAGGAGCGGTGACAGGTCTTGAGCTAAAATTATCATTCCATTTGTGATACTATTATAATTTGGGAGAGATACGGTTTGGTAACAATATCTGTAAAGAAGATAACAAAGTCTGTAAAAGAGAGAACCCCTGAGTGAGGATTGGGAAAAAAAATGAATTGTTTACCTCTGGAGCATTTTTGTGCAACTTGTGTTTCTTCAGAAATCAGCAGGTGATCTAGAAAGCAGCTTACAAAAGTCACTTTCAAGTACAACTAGGAGCCAGCTTCAATGTCCTGTTGCTGACTGCAAGCTGTCATGCTTGGTAGGTGATTCACATCAGTTTTTTCATCATCAGTACTTTGAACTTAAAACCTGTAGCTTCAACAGTAACATAGGAGTGGTTGTGGAGGGGTGGGTTTTCTTTAAAATACATGACTATATTTGATTCCAGAATATGTCATTATATTCTTTTTCTGCTGCCACACAGTACTAGGATACAGGGTGGTCTATGGGACTTCCCTGTCACCCCTCCCAAAAAAAAATAGCCCGCCACCTGCTAAGGTTGCCTTTCAGTCAGAAAATACTGAAATACTAGTCTGGAGAAAAGACGTCTCAAAATGTATCTGCAAAGACAGGTTTGTCAGCTTGCTATGACCATTGTGAATAAAACAAGTGGTTACGGTTGAACTTGCAGCAGAGTAGGTCAGGCATTAGGTGCAGGGACAGGCTTTCAAGCCATAACAATAACCAGAACAGATTGTAGGGATACGCTGGTGTGCTAATCTCTTTTGAGTTACAACTCCCCCAAAAATATTCCAGTGGAGGCATGAATAGCTGCAAATGAATTCCTGTCTGCTGATAAACTTGGTTTTCTGATACTTTGAGCTATTTTAGGATTAATTTTTGGACCCCTGCAGACTTATGATCACTGTACCAATTGATGGAGGGAGGCATTGCTTAGTTTATCTTCAAAAGCGTGCGATGGGAGAGCATAGAGTTGAAATCTTTTAAATCTCAGGCGAAGAGGTTGAACTATACAGCCTCTGAACATTTTGTTTTTACAAGATGTTTTCCTAGTATTCTTTAGTTTATTGTAGGACACTAGGATAGAAGAATTACATTGTTTAATTCTTGGCCTGTACAGTGTACATGCAGAACAACTCTGAAGGATCTAAAGACGAAGCTTGAACTAGCTGCACAACACCTTGTCCATAACTCCTTGTTTTGTTTTATCTCAAAGAGTTTCACAGAGGAGGTCATGGAGAAAGCTCCAGCGAAATACTGTGAACATCCAAAGAGGATATATCTGCCAGCTGCAGCAAATCATCGGATCACAGGATTAGGGATAGCTTGTTCCTTTTTTTTGAAGCCAAATCCCCCAAAAATGGAATTACGGAATTTTTATTATTTGTGCATTTTATTTTATAAGTCTAGGGCTTTTTTAAAAACTTTTTTTAATTGTCTTCAGAGACTTTTCTGCATTGATGTTTGATAATACTTTCCTAATTAAAGGGCTGAAAATTTTAAGCTAGTGGAATGAAAACCGCAGACAATGTAAACTTTCCAGGCTGTGAGGCAGGTGTTGTACACATGCTGCAAAGTTCTGAGTGGACATGTTTTTGTCATGTCCTTGTCACAGACAAATAAATTTGGAGTTTCTTCATATTATCCTGGTCTTGAGGTAAAATGATTTGGAAATAATCCAAGTGGAGGGAGGGGCAGAGAACATTCGATCAGTTTCCAGGCCTGGCCTGTGGTCTCAGGTGGGAAGTACCTATAACTGGAATATATCACCCTTTCCAGTTTTTAGTACTGATCTCATAGTGTTGGAGTAATGGTGTCAAGGGAAAGAATTGTTGTGGTACTGTTCAGGAGAACGGTCTCTTATTCGTGAGCATCCTTCTCGTTTATTTTGTTGACTCTCAATTCTTTTTCCTCTTTGCAAATGACATGTCGTCTGCTCTCTTATCCTCTCTTATCCTTCATCTGGAATGCAGATCTGTACTTTCCTGTGCTTGATTTATAGTCTCTCTTGCCGTGGCATAAATATTTGATAAATAGTCTGCTTGCATTTGGTGCTCTTTTCCAAAGGAAATATGTTTTTCTCAGCTCCAAATGGAATATATTTAAATGTAAATGTGCTACAGTAGCAGTAGTAACCCTGGTAAAATACTGGGTTATAAAATACCCCGAATGGGAAATACCCATCCCAGTTTTTTTTTTTAAGGTACTGGAAAACTACTTTTTTCACTTCTTCTTTGGCTCTGTCTACATTTCTGGAAGACAGGTAGGCAGGAGGTATGTTGTGTGCAGCAGGGATAAGGTTGTAATTACATATTTGCAATTCTTTCCTTATGACGGGGGACACTATCCTGGTGTACACTACTGAGTAGTGCTAGTAGTGACTTTGTTCATTTAGGCTTTGGGCAGGCCAATACAGATAGGCTCGTCACTGCAATTTCACTCACTCTCATGAGGTTTTGAGGAGGATTATGGTACCTTTAAAGGCAGCAATGAGGAGGTGGTGTGCTTTGCAAGGTTCAGGGCAGAATAGAGCCTTATCTTGACTTCATACTTCCAAAAGGTCTGTAGATCAAAGTGCACTACAAAATAGGGTTTGACGTTGTTTCCTTCAAGAGCTAAAAAGACCTTTGGATTTGATTAAAATTAGCAGATTACACTCTTCAGGTTTAAAATACCTTGTTTCATAAAATGCTAAAACTGGTTGAAAGCTCAGGACATTGCTCACATTTAAAGCCTCATACTGTTTAAGTTGTGTTTATTTGTTTTGTATCAGTAGTGTTAATAGAAATGTGTTAAGAGAGTGCTGTGCGACACCTGGAACCATACTCCCTGCAGTAGGGCAGAGCAGTGAGCAGGTTTTAATATTTCAGGTAAATACTGCAGTTCTCTAACATAAACAGTACTAAAGACTGTTAAATGTATGTTGGAGGGAAGTGGAATCTTAAGTGGCTCAGGAGAGAGGTCTAAGCTATGACAGTTTTGCCAGTGGCTATAGAATATAAAACACCCGGCAATAGTTGTTAGCAGGCATATTATCTAGAAAGTCCATGCCTTCACCATTCTGTGCTTATAAGGAGTTGAGCCTTTTAGTTTTTACTTTTTTTAAATGGTCCTGCCTTGGTACTCAGAGTAAACTTGCCAAAACTCACTGGAGTAGTTCAGTTGCGATGTATTGCGCTTGTCACCTGAGGTTCAGAATGTTATCATCCTACACGAGCTTCTGTAAAGGTACCCCAGATGCTGCCTTGTCTGAAATGTACTTGTCCACAATACAACTTGCTTGCAAAGGCAAGCTTGCTGGCTTTAGGATTTGTAGCCTCTTCAATGAACCTGATACTGTTGTCCCAGTAGTGACATGGTGGTAGCCTTACTGGCAGAAACTTGAGTCAGATGGGGCTGGAAGGGCAGGCATCAATCCACCAATAGCATTGCTAAAGGTGAAGTTTTCGTCAATGGTCTTTTCTTATTCAATGGAGAATCTTCTCACATTGCAGTCCTCGACGTGACTTTTCTCTGTGATTTGGTTATATTATTCTTCTATGTCCTTGTACCTTTGGTTGCTGTTAAGAAAGAAGAAAAATCATCTCCTCATCCAGACCTTGCTGCGTTCAGAATGTCAGCATTATTCAGGAGACCAGGCAGTTAAGGCTTTGTAAGGTATGCGGTTGGGTGGGTGCATGTATTTGTTGTAGAAATTTTAAAGGAGACAGGATTTGGTCAGTGTAACCTTAGAGAAGTGGAAAGTAAGTAAACAAACAGACAGGTTGTTTGTGAAGCAGTTCTGTACGAGAGGCCAATGGGAGGACTGTCAATAGAGAAAGGGGGGTTTAGGTCCATACGGACACATCTGTACTTCCTCTTGTTCATTGAAGTTACTCAGCTGGTTTGTAAAAGTGGTCAGATACATAACAGTTAATGATTTTCCTCCAGCCCTAGCTCTGGAAAAACTTTTGTATGGACAAGCTTCTGGCATGTTTTCATCTTGGAATATATAGATTTGCAGTGTTGTTTCTAGAACACAAAGCAGTTTTGATGATTCTGCAAGATGAATTCATTTGCTGTAAACTTGAAAAACAAAGTGTTAATCTTTCAGTAATAGCTGGATTTCACAATAACTTCTAATATTTGTATCTGGGAAGATTTTGAGTTTGTATGCAATTAACATTTTAATCTGTCATTTATTGTTGTAATGTGCTCATGTTTCCATAATTCTATAAAATCTGACATGAGTGATACTTACCGGTTTTAGTTGCTTGAGTTTTTCAGCAGCCATATACAATTAAACAATGTTTTCCGCAGTATTTTTAATTAACAGAACTGTCCTTTAATTCAGGTAACTTTTTGAGGGGTCTAGCTGTGTGTTACAATGGAAAAGAATAGATAACTATGGCAGATGTGTAATATAGTTACTTTGGTGCATAATCCCTCCGGTGTGTGAGCACTGCCTGTTGTAAGGTGCCTTTTTGGAACAGCTCTCAAAAGCAAACCATATTCCAGTCATGTAGACAAATGGAGGGTGTGTCTAGAGAATTGTACTAATGGAAGCTGGAAGCAATATGAAAATAAGTTTGTTTTGTAGGTAGCTTGTTAGGTGAACATGCTATTAACTGTAAGTAAACAATCTCAGCTTGAAAAGTGGCTCACCAGTTGCTGACAACTCTTTAAGCAGTAAAGCTGAACTTGTGTCTTTTACAGTAAGATCTAATAACGCACCCGAGATTGAAGCAAGATTTATAATTACATTACTTTAAAAGAGCTATGTGCCCAAACATGATTATCTTATTCAATAAAATGTTTCTAATAATAATAAGACCAAAGCATGTGCTGCTTTTTTGGAAAACAGGATAATGAAATTTCATGTCTGGCTTATTTATATCCTTAAGGAAATCAGCAGCATGCTTTTGACTCCTCCTGGATTGGGCTCCAGGCTGTGACTTGCTATTTCTATGAATGTGTTAGATGAATCAAAAGCTGTTAGGAAGAGTTCATGTGTTTTAGTGAATGCATATGGTATTAATTTTTTTATCATAAACTAACATACACCTGTTAAAAGACACTCTACTCTGAAAAGCAGCTAAAGGGAAAGGCCTGTTGTGTATGTTTAGGCATATCTACTTGATTAAATAAAAGAACTGCACAGAAAGAAAACTGATGAGGGAAGTAAATTCTGTTCTGCCTTATGCATCCATTAAATTATTCACTAATTTTTCTGAATGCTTTTTCAACTCAGCTGGCATCTGATCTTTAGGAATTTAACTGAAGTCCCAATTGAGTTGGCTAGTTAGGAAAACAAATCTTTACTTCTTTGAGTAAACACATTCTATTTAGAGAAATAAATAAGAATGCAGTGAACTGAAACTGTGGCAGGGATGGACAGATCTTGTCCTTGTGGCATTTTACAACTGGTGTTGGTTGGTTTAATAAATGTGTAAAGAAGGGTAAAAGTTTAGTTTTCTATTGGTTTTCCACCAGAGGCTCCACATCTTTGATTTGCTGTTGCAGATGAGAAATTGAAATAATATAATTCATAGAATTCTGGGTAGACAGCAGGCGTGAAGGGACCTGAGGAGGTGTGCAAGAAGCATTGAGGCAGAAAAAGCATCCAGTACAATCTGTCCATTTCTGAAGTGTGCACAGCATGAGCTGAAGTTAGAAGCGCTGATTCCAGGTATTACCAGAGAGGCCATGTGCTAGAGTGGCATGGCATGGCAGGTGGTCTTTTATCTCAGGGCAGATTTTGCTTCCCATTCAGCTTTTACAGTTTTGTAGGCCAAAGCAAGAAAGAGAAAGGGAAATAATAGGAAAAATGCACTGCTGATATGGCTAATCTATGCATTTTCTTTTGAAACATCTTGATCTATTTTCAATGAGTAATTTCATGGCTCAGTGGCTTCATTACTTTCAACTTGGCTCTCTACTCTTACCTCCTGGTCAGTACCGGTCTCTTTGCATGTTGAATACCTCCTTGGTTCCTACCATCAGGTATGTGTGGAAAGCTCAAGTTGGGAACCAAAGCTTTAGAAGCTTTCTGGTTTTGAGATTAACTCTGATCAAGTCTTTGTCAGGAGTAGACCTGAAAGTTAACAGAAGGGTTAGAACAACTGACAACTGTATTCAACTGTAACACAGTGAGAACACTTTATGAATGGTGTGTTAGAGGATGAGGCTTTTGTCCTGAACTACATACTGTAGTCTGTGCTCCCTCTTTAACCTGAATATGTTTGTGTATTCCTTCCATTTTCATGTCAATTTTTCAGTAGTTGTTTTAGACAAATACACAATAGAATCTGTAATATAAAAGAGCATCTGACAATTTTAACTTGTTTATTGGGCGCAGTGCTAAATATCACTTTTTCCAATTGTATGTTAAATAGCGTAGTGAAGGACATTTAGATATGAAACTTAAGCACTTGCCAAGGGAAAAAAGTACTTTTGTAACAACAAAACTTTTTGAAAAGATGTTGCTATTAAGTACCAGTTAAAACACTTTTAATGCAACATGTGAAGGGCAACAAGACTGATGAAGGGGCTGAAAACAAGTCCTATGACCTATGACCAGTGGCGGAGGGAACTGGAGTTGTTTAGCTTGAAGAAAAGGCTGAGGGCAGATGTCATCGCTGTCTACAGCTGCCTGAAACGAAGCTGTAGCAGAACAAGTGTTGATCTCTTCTCCCAGGTGGCAGGTGACAGGACAACAGAAAAACAGGGAGGTTCAGACTAGGTATTAGGAAGAATTTCTTTTCTGAAAGGGTGGTCAGGCACTGGAACAGCTGCCCCGGGAAGTGGTTGAGTCACCATCCCCGGAGGTGTTTAAAAAACAGGTAGATGAGTTTTTGAAGGACATGGTTTAGCAGAAGATGGGTGCGTTTGGACTCGATGATCTTCAAGATCTTTTCCAACCGAAAGAGTCTATGATTCTATGTAAAAATGTATAATTGAATTATTTTGAAAGGTTGTTTAGAACTGTTAAGTGGAACCCAGCTGCTAATACAGAGTTTAATTTTACTTACAGTTTAATAGTACTTATATTACTTGCCAATGACTTCTTCGTTTTGACAAGTCAAAGAATATTTTGGGGTAGCTGACAGACAACCTTTTTCTTCACCAAAGCTCACTAATGCAGATTTCATTGTTCTGAAAGGAGGTGTGCCGTTCTTGAACATCTCATTTAGTAATAGTATTATTATTTTCTCTTTTTATGATTTGTATTTCCAGAAATAATTCAGACTTGAACTCATTTAAAAGGAGAGAATTAATTAAATTTGCATTGGTGAGCACTTCTGTTTGCGTTTTTCCTGGAACAGGGAGTGGCTACAGGGGATGATCTTTGTCCTTTCTGTTTTCCATAGTTAAGCAGAGACCGGTTTGACTGAACTGTTAATTCAATACAGGAGGAATTGGGAGCTTTACCTTCAGGGAATGCCTGAGTGTTTGTTCCACACACTCCTGCGCATGACCAGAGAAAAGCAGCCCCTGCCTGTACTTTGAGGAACCTCCTCACTCTGTTCATTACCAAGCAGTTGGCAAAGGTCGTTTCAGTTCTACGTAGTCATCAAAAAGAGTTATGTTAGACATTAGGAAGGAAGGTTGAAAAATGCACAGTTTTGCCACTGTATAAATTGGTCATGCTCCCAGATCTTCAGCATTTTATACCGTTTTGGTGACCTTATATCAAAAAGATACAGTAAAGGCTAAGAAAACTTTCACAAATAGTCTGTGTTAGCTTGGAAGAGAGATGGCTTCATGGATACGTATATCATGTATAAAATCCAGGAGTATAATGAAAAAGGAATAGAATGTTTTTGGGCACTTTGGCAACACAAGAAAACATCCAGTTGAATTGAGGCTGACAGTTTTAGTCACAAATTTATTTTTACACAAAGCATTTGGGAGGCAAAAATGTATTAATGTGCTTAAAAATAAAGAAATGGAAGCACTGACTGGTAATTAACTATAAAACAGACTAGCTGAAAAGTCTGGGGAAGTATTGTGGGAGCCCTAATGCTACTCACTCTTGTTCTTGCACTTTTTCTTCTTAAGAATTCATTGTAGGTTGCTGTCAGATAACGTAATTGAGAAACATTAGGTCTTGCCCATTATGGTTTTGTGATATTACTGTTGTCAGTGGGTTATGGAAGTGGTCTTAGGTTGAAGGTGTGATTTTGGACAGGATTCAGAGTTTGTGGGAGAGGAGGCTGTAAAAGCTCGCAGTGCAGACTGATCCTGCAGACCAAAGGGTTTCAGTAGCAGTACGATGTACAACACTTCATCTAGCAGCAAGTTTTTTGCTTTAGCAAAAAGTATTGCATTATAATGTCATGTACCTTGTTCTTTTTGTGATACTACCTGCGCAGGAGGGCTGTGGCTGAAGAGCAGTGTACGTGCCTACTGAAATACAGAGCCAGCTGCTGCCTGTGTTGGTATATAGTGTGTTGGCAGATAGCCTTAAGAACCGTGCTTATGCCAGAAAACACAGCTTTGGAAGGGCTCAGGAAGTGACTTGGAATTTACTACTTGAAGAGAAGAGGGCAGAGATAATTTAAGCATCGTGCTTTAATTTACTGCAGCCTCAGTGCAGAGCCACAAGTGCGATTGTTTCAGAATAAATGTTATAGAAGTATCAAATACTTGATAGAAGGTTTGAGATAGTGGAGGCCATTCCTGTAACCAGTGTGGAGTTTTCTGATAAGCAGTGCCAACTTATGCTACCTGTGCATACATGATGTTTGCAAGATGTGGACATCAGTCCAAAATGTCATGTCTAGGAGTTGCCCTCGGCTGTGTCTGGCAGATACTGCTCCTTAATGAACTGTCTTGGTCACTGATACTGCCAGTGATATCAAAATAGCAGGGCAGGAAATCTGAATCTGTTGGAAGATCTGTTCTAAATTGGTGGTTGAAGTTTTGCAAAGAGTTTCACCGTGGTTTTGATGGTGCTGAAATATTAAAAGATATCTTGCAACAATACAAGTTTTGAAAACTGTTGATGTGCTTTCTTTTTCCCTTTCCTTATCCTAAGGTCCTGGGAATGTTTTTTGTGAAGTGGAAGCTGAGCATTGTATTTCTTTGGTAGTTTTATTTTCGTTTCGTGCTCAGACTTAGTTCCTACTTCACAACTGTAATTCTGTGGTATTCATTTATTTAGATCCCCTTCAATACAGAGAACAGTTCTGTGTGAACTTTGTTCTGTTTAGGTCCATTGTTCACATTGCTGTGAATTGTTCTCGAGGTTCATTAAATCAACCTCTTAAACTATTGACATCAGTAATAACTTGATGTGGCTTAATTGCTGTATGGCTGGTTCCAAAAAGCATGTTTATTCAGAAGGTAATGAATCTTGTTTAAGATTCTTAAACAAGGATTGCACTGTCTTTGTCCCTAGTTTATCTTTTGCTTGCTACTCAAATGTTTGGCAACAGCCTTGGAAGGTCACATCTAAGGGAGTTCTGTGCCTCTGCTGAATTCAGTGTGATAGGAAGACTAATTCCAGCAGATGTCCCAGCATGTCCCTGTACACACTGAAAAATTACCCTCTAATAAAAATAAGCAGGTCTTGATAAGTTAGCACTTGAGTTGCTTACAGCGTGTGGTGCTTACTAGCTTTTGTTACAGGGTGGGATGCTCAGAAAGTTCCCGGGTCAGTATTGCATATGGCCCTGTTCGCTCTGGGTTTGCTTCATCTTGGTTGGTAGTTTGTAGGAATAACAAGTGCAACAAAACCCAAAACAAATCAAAGAATGTAATGGTATCCAAACAAGGGACAAAAACTCTGATAAGTTAAATATAAATGCATAATGAGATGTGCCTAAAGGGATCCTGAGGAACAGCTGATGGCATCAAAACAGTGATAAAACATCTTAGATGTTTCAGAGTGGTAGACCTCTCTGCTGCTGATTAGGTAAGATGGCTCAAGGAAAAAGAGGCCATTGTAGAAAAACTTGGAAGTTTTTTGTTGTTGGTATTTTCTGTGGAGGAGGTAATGGAATACTGAATGTATTACTGTCATGAGCCTCTTGAGAGGTGAGTCTGGCTGCACTGGAGCAGCTGAGGAATGATGTGGGTGGATAGAGAAGATGAGGCACGTGGAATGGCCAGGCCTACCTGCAGCCCAGAGTCTCATTATTATTTCAACAGAAGGTTTTAAAATTGCTATAAAGTGTGGAATCCCTTTCATCAGCTGCGTGCAGTTTCTCCACTCTTCCCTTTTTTCTGTTTCAGCTTATTTGTATTGCTCTTTTGTAAATTAAATCTGGAAAGTGATCACTTCCTTTTCAGGGACTTTTTTTTTAATTAGATTATTTCAGATTTTGTTTTGATCAGAGAGCTTCTGGTGCTTGCACTGTAGCTGCTCCGTTTCTCCTTCTGTTCTCTCTAGTCGCACTTTGTCATGTTTATGCCACTTGTATTGATGGGGTTTTGTTTGTTTTTATAGTGACTACAGTTCCTGTCTCACCTCTTTGATGGAAGAGGACTGTGACCCAGAAGTGAACTCTCCAGTGTAGAACAAGAAGATCTTGTGGAATAATTTGTGTCCCTTTAAAAGCAGCACCCAGTCTACAAAAAATAGAGTAGAAGAGATTATTTTTGGACCAGGCATTTTTTGGTTCATATGATCTATGTTAAAGCATGTAAATGGTGAAAAAGGGGGAGATAAACATTTGTGCTTGCTTTTGAGCATTACATCGAGTAGTGCTTAGCTCTGGAGCATTAGCCAAGTTACGTGAAGACCAGAGTTATCCCAACATTCATTTTTTTAAAATACTATACCTTTTTTTAGCAGATGTATGCGATAAAAATGAAGTTTATATTTTAAGAGCGCTTGAGCAGATGCTTCTTGTTTAGATCTCAGCATTCGGGGGAATATTTTTATGTAACGTAGTCCTTTTTTTGGAGTGTTCAGGTTGATCTGCAGATCATGAATTATCCAGCAGACTTGAGTGTATCTGTTCAGTATTAACCATGGTGTTGCTCTGAATGTTGTCATGCAGACTTGACAAACCTTTTTGTAATGTAAAGGCTGACTTCTGTACTACCACGACCAGAGAAAATTTAATGAGGTGAACAGGGTCGTGGCTTTTTTTTTAATATAAATTACCTTCTTAGGTTTTTTTTTGTAGTGAGAGTGCAAAGAGAGGTTAAAATGAGCAGCTGAAGGGGTGAAGGGCACAGTTGGCACGAAGTGCGGCCTCTCGTGCTCTGCTTTGAGACGCACTTTTGCCTCAAGGCTGGCCTTACAGCATACTGGAAAAGGAAGGAACCCGAAGGCCAGCGAAGCACAGAAACTGAGGACATTGGACTGCACAGGCCAAACTCAGGGTATGTGATCATATGTACTTTTTTCAAGTTATAAAATAAAGCAAAACGGTAAACTGGAGAACCTTCCACAGAAGGTCAGAATTCAGTTATACAGGGCATTAACAGAATTTTTATAGTTTTGAGCAGTGGAAATTTCCGTGACATGTTGGAAAGAACAGTTCAGTTTCAGACACCTCAGCTGGTCTTCAGTTGAACTTCCGTTAGGATACAGATCCTTCGGCCAGCTTGTGTTCTGTTCTTAACCATTTGATTTGTTAGCTATGAAAGCAGATTCAGCATAGGATGTTCTCGGGTGTACGGAAGTTGGTGGGTCTGGATACAGTTTTAATTTGCAGGTGCAGGAACTGGCATGTGGTTGTCTTTCAGGTCCCTGATCTGCTCTCAATGTCTCTAATACCATCACCAGTTTTGGTTGAATTTGATTTATAGTCTCTGAAATAAAACATGCAGTGATCATCTCTTTGTAGACTGAGACAATGAGCGGTGAAGGAATGTATCCCAAACTCTCTCGTGTCTTGATTTCATGCATTGTGTGGCTTTTTCATGCTGTTGGTTCTGTTTTCTCCAAGCCCATCCTATCATGAATTTCATGGGTGTGTTAACTGTAAACAGGAAGCAATTGGGAATGTTTTAAGTTCTTACCTGTTTTTGTCAGAGGAACAGAGGCAGCAGGAGGAAAAATGCTTAAGTGTAATATGAGAGACTGCAACATTTTCCTGCTTTTATTTGTATAGGACAAGCTTTGGGAAATAATTTGTGGTGTTATTTGACTTTGGAAAAGATGACACTTGGAGAATGTCTTTTTCATTTGCAGATCCTGGCCATGAGGTTTGATGCCTCATTTTATTGAAGGGAGACACTGGACCTAAATGGCGCAGCATGACTTTGTTCCTGCCTGGCTTAACTTCTCAACGCCACAGTCAACCAAGGTAACATTAACACAGGTCACTTTCTACAGCTATGACAATAATAAAAAGCAAAAGACTGCCCCAGTTTTTGATGAACTTAGTGTTTAATTTGAACTTATATTGTGTTTTTAAAGACTTTTGGAAGCTTACCAAGGTGAAAATTGTTTTTGTTGTCTTTGTTTCAACAAATGTATCCATTGCAGAGAAGAATTTCAGTAGAGAATTTCAGAGAAGGAACAGTCTTTCTGTTCAGACATGGAAGTAGCTCAGTGTCTCTGCATTGAGACTTGAATGGGATCCCACGTAGAAAATCATTAAAGAAATGGCCCAGAATCTGGGCAAATCCAGACTTGAGCTGCCACTTGTTTATAATTCAGGATATAATTTGGGTTTGATTTGTAAAAACAATGTGACCCTTGCTGAATAGAAGGTTGATGATAAGCGCTTTAGCTCTAACTTCAAATTCGGAACTACTCGTTAGTTTTATGCATTATTAGAACAAGGGCAATTTCCGTGTCCCTTTCTTTCTAAAACTGGTTCCAGAAGCAGCTTAAGTTGGCCAAGGAAGTCTATTTTAGGTCTTTACCAATTTGCATTACTTGTGCATGATGATGGAGAAAAACATCTTTATAACAAACTAGATAATGATGGAGGACATTGATGAACTAGAAATACAGTTTTCACCTCTGTGCTTAAATATGAGGAGACAAAAGTAATTTTAGGATATTTGATCCATTTAAAACAAACCTGACTTTTATAGATGAGGGAAAGTGAAAAGCAAAAGATTCTTTGGAATCTTAACAGTAGAATATTTAATGCTTAATGTTTTCTACAGCATCATAGTTTCAGTCCAAAAGTGCCTTGGCTTACTTGAGTAACTCTGAATTTTAGTAAAACTGACTGGATCCTCTGTTGCTGTCTGCTCTTCTGTTTTTAGAGGGAGTGAATGAATGAGCACCTGTGTATCATAGAATGTCTTAAATGAATTTTGCAGAAAGTATGCATTTGCAGAGACTGCTGGTAAGATTAGTGTGTGAGGTTCTCTCTGATTCTGTGCGAGACGTGGATTTGTGTGCTTTTCTGGTCAGGTTCACGTGATTGTTGATGATGCAAATCTGGATGCTGTATTGAAAACTGGTACAGGAATGTGGGAGTTGGGGTCGTTTTAATTACCAAAATGTCACTGTTGGACAGACAAGCTCTTGAAGTGTGTTAATGAATGCTTCATTACTCACTCTTTGCTTTCTGCAGTCCCCTGCAGCCACCTTTGAGAAACATGGAGAGCATCTTCCACGGGGAGAGGGCCGCTTTGGGGTGAGCCGTAGGAGACACAACTCTTCTGATGGATTTTTCAATAATGGGCCCCTCCGGACTGCGGGAGGTAAGTAGGAAGGATCAAAAAGCAACCTGAGAGCAAACACATTGTACAGAATGAAGAATTCTGCAGAATACAAACAATATGTTACAAAACTGTACCTTTTCAATACATCCTATAAGAAAATTTGTGATATTCTTTTCTCCCGTGTTCAGGCAGCCCTAAGGGGTTTCTGTGGTGCCTGTATGTGCTTGTGTGGCTTTGTTTATTTTCCAGTCTAATCACACAGTAGCTTAATAAGCTTGGCCTAGTAGTCAGTGAACACTGACATAATAACAAGAAAAACAGCGTGATATTTCCAGTATTCTACACGATGTGTTGACTTTTTTATTTGCATACTTATCTCCTTTTGTCTAGACTGCTGGCATCAGCCATCCCTTCTCCGCCATGATTCTGTAGATTCTGGTGTTTCTAAAGGAGCTCATGTTGGGCTTTCTGGCAGTCAGCCTGGCTGGCATGGTCCCTCACGGGGCCATGATGGTGTGAACCAGCGTGGTGGAGGAGGAACTGGAGTTCATCGCCACTGGAATGGCAACTTCCATTCTCGGAAAAGTTCCGCCTTTCAAGAAAAGCTGCCTGTTGAATCCAGGGAGGAGAAGAAGGAAGATAAAGAGCAGTTACAATTTGAGGAAGAAGACTTTGTAAGTGTGTAGCTTCTCATTAGAAATAGCAGGTGGAAGGAGTGGCTTTTCAGATCTCATTTTTATTAGCATTGATAGGTGATGAGGATCTACAGTTGCATTCCATTCCATGTTTGAGATCACACCAGATTTAACAATTATTCTAATGCTGGCAGGATGTTAATTGGTACCCAGAGTCCTCAGGACTTGACAGCCTGTTGGATTGTGGGTTTTGGCACTATACTATATTTTGCCAGATGGTTATTGTGAACTGAAGACACCTTTGTAACACATAAGCCAGATCTTCACTGAAACCCATGAGGTGATGCTTTGGTCTGCCACAGGAAGAGCGGTTGTACTGACTTTGTGGCTTTGCTTACAAAGCCTTTTTTTGTACTCCTAAGTACATCTGTTCAGCTTATCTTCAGTCTGCCTGCTGTTCATGTCTCCTACATTCTGGTACATGTTGATGTTTGTGATAACCTTTGCAAGCTTGTTCATGACATATGCTTAGACCTTTTAACCATCTGACTTGAATCTTCTGGAATAGTAATTTGTCATCAGAGATATTTTCCTATCTTTCTGTTAATCTCCATATCCAGGGTTTCTTGAGCCATTTCTTCCATAAGTGTCTCCAGTTCATCAGCTTTATTCTTGTCCAGTGTTCTGATTCACATATGATTTATCAGCATGATAGTCTGTTATATCCTGGCTCTATTTTTGCTGGAATATCTTCAGTTTTCCATGATTTACCAAATCGTACTTGGGCTTAAGTCTTTCATCCTTACCACATGCATCCCTTAACGCTTATGCTTTGAGACATATGCACTTTTTCTGCTTTCTCTTTCCAACTTAAGCTGTTTTCTCCTGAGCCCTGATGAGGATTTTATTGTTATGAGACCATGTATTTTGCTTTTTTGTGTCGTTTTTTGCTCGCTCTCTAGGCTTTTCATGGCCAGTGTAATAAGGTATACATCATCTGCAAGGTTGTGGTAACTCAGTCCCTTCACCTGATGCAGTTCCTCTGACTTCATCTTCGTAGAATCATAGAATCTTCCAGTTGGAAAAGACCTTGAAGATCGAGTCCAAATGTACCCATCTTCTGTTAAACCATGTCCTTCAAAAACTCATCTACCTGTTTTTTAAACACCTCCGGGGATGGTGACTCAGCCACCTCCCTGGGCAGCTGTTCCAGTGCCTGACCACCCTTTCAGTAAAGAAATTCTTCCTAATATCTAGTTTGAACCTCCCCTGGTGCAACTTATGGCCATTTCCTCTTGTCCTATCACCTGTCACTTGGGAGAAGAGATCAACACTCGCTCTGTCACAGTCTCCTTTCAGGCAGCTGTAGACAGCGATGACATCTGCCCTCAGCCTTCTCTAAGCTGAACAACCCCAGTTCCCTCAGTCGCTTCTCGCAGGACTTGTTCTCCAGCCCTTTCACCAGCCTCATTGCCCTTCTCTGGATGCGCTCCAACACCTCAATGTCCTTCTTGTACTGAGGGGCCCAGAACTGAACACAGTACTCGAGGTGTGGCCTCGCCAGTGCCAAGTACAGGGGTACGGTCACCTCTCTGGCCCTGCTGGCCACACTGGTTTTGATACAGGCCAAGATGCCATTGGCCTTCTTGGCCACCTGGGCCACTGCTGGCTCATACGCAGCCAGCTGTCGACTGACACCCCCGGGTCCTTCTCCTCCAGACAGCTCTCTAGCCACTCTTCCCCAAGCCTGTAACACTGCGTGGGGTGGTTGTCCCAAGTGCAGGACTCCGCATTTGGTCTTGTTAAACCTCATCCCATTGGTCTCAGCCCATCAATCCAGCCTGTCCAGATGTATTTGCAGTGCCTCCCTTCCTTCAAGCAGATCAACACTGCCACCCAGCTTGGTGTCATCTGCAAACTTGCTAAGGGTGCATTAGGTCCCTTCGTCCAGATCTTTAATAAAGTTATTGAACAGGATTGGACCCATCTTCAATGCTAAAGCCATTGCTGCCTCTAGTAATGAGAGTTTCTGGTGACAGTGTGCACAATTGTATGCATCATCATCTTGAGCTTTCTGCTCTCTTATTCAGCTTTCCTCTGTGGAAGGCTGTTTACAGCTGAAGTTATCGTGGCAGTTCACTGGCACTGCTTCTATTCAGGAAGTTAGGAGTTGAAATGAAATGAGTGCCATGCAGCTGCTTTAGGCCAAATGCTAGAGTCTCCACTGAAATTGCCGCAGGAGCTAGTTGGTAAGCTGCCGAAGCAGGTGGGGGGTGATTGCATGCTCTTGTTCAGCTGCTTCTGCTGGGAGTGGTACTCTGCATCACAGGGTGGTTAACACCTGGAGAGCAGTAATAAAGCTTGTGTGTAGATTTCTGTTAATCTGATTTCTCAAAGATACTATAATTCAGAATTTCTATAAGCTTGTTCTCAAGACTGTCAAAAGCCTGTTGAACAGTAGAAAGTTATTGTAACAATTGTGACTGTGCTCTATCATAGTCTATCTTGTTGTAAATCTTTCTTCCATGTACATCTTCATGCCCTTCTTCAGGACCTTGATGAGTGCCTTTTCCTAGCTACATGGCTGTTTCTTCTGTAATTCCTTTCCCGAATATTTTTTTAAGGTGATGATGCCACACACAGTCTAGCAGCAGGCTTTGCTAAATAACTCCTGTGTTGTCTTTGCCATAGTGTGGTGAAACTGTGTTCAGGGGTAAAGTATGTAGCTGTTGGGCCAGTGTGGCTGACAATGGCAACACCTTTCCCAAAGGATCTGCAGAACACACTGTCAATCTAAGGTCTCCTGCGTTGTGAGCACCCCTGCTCTAAAACTGACCTGTAACTAAAAAATGAAGCACTGAAACAGAGGAATTTCTAGGGTGTGAGGCAGGAATTCATGCTATGGTGTGACATTTTTCCTTACTCTTATAGAACAGGAATGCCTGCTATTTCAGAAGCTCATTATTAAAGACTTATGCTGTCACCATAGTAACTAACATATGAAGAATGCATTAAAAAAGAGGAAAAAGGTGGCTTTATTTTGAACTGAAGTTATTTGGGACAGAGGGTGAAGGAATAGTTAATCAGAAACAGTTGTCATTGAATGCTTAGATTTTCTGAACTCTGTTATGAGCTTGAACATATCCTTAGTTGTTCCACTAAGGTGAATTCTGATGGTGAATCAAAGGTGAGTATGCAGAGAGTGCTGAGTCTGCATGCAGTATTATCTTGAAAAGTAGATTCTGAAGCTTAACATATGTTTACATATAGCTTTTTATGTCAGTAAATGTACATACATTCATTCCTTTACATTAGGAGCCTAGTATTGTTTGGCGTGAGGAGTGTTACTGGTTAACTTGTAATTATTGTGTAAAAATATCTGAAAAATGAGACTAGATCCTTCATACACTGGTGATGCGAATTCTGTTCTGTATTTTGAGCTGTTGATTAAATTAAATGTGCATATTCCTTGGTGGAATCTACTTAATCCTGTAGTAGAAGTCTAAAGGGCCTATCCTGAGCCCTCTGATAGTTCTGTTGGAAATTCAGCAGAAGTCAGGAATACAAACTTGTGATAAAGCATTCTCTCCTATTTCAGGTGCTGTTCAGAGAAACGTGCCTGTACTTTGAATTCCTAAAAGCATAATGTTACATTAATACTGAGGGGGCTTTGTTATATTCATTAGCACTCAATTTGCATTGTCTTTTTACAGCCATCTTTGAATCCAGAAGCTGGAAGACACAACAACCAGAACAAACCTTTAGGAACGCCTTCTGGAGTATGGGGTAGGTAAAGGTATTTACATCACTGTACAGAATGCTGATGCTGAAGCAGAAAGTTGTAACCAATGTTTAAATGTTAGTTCTTCCTCTCAAAAAGATTTTAAAGACTTAAGTGAAGCAGACAATTTGCAGCTTCCTCTCCTTTGTTGTTTTCCTCCCCAAACTTCAGTAATCTTTTGACCTTTTTGTTTACTTGAAATGGTACTTGTCATAAAAAACAGCTGGTGGCAGTCCCATCACTGTTCTGTTTGCTTCCTGCCTTACTGCAGCTACTACAGTTCTATGCGGGCATCATTTGAAGGGCAGAGCAGATCTGGGTGAACTAGACATTAGTTCCTGACTCATGATCTTGATGTTATGAATACAACAAAACTGTCCTAATTCTGTGGTTTAAATTTAGTTGATTTTTTTAAACTCAGCACAGGTTTGCTTTTAATTCTGATGTGGCATGTGAATCTGTGCTTTAAAAAAAAAATGAGTGAAACAAGGTGCCAGTTCCAGCAACTAAATACAGGTTTGTTAATCTCTAGTTAAAATGTAGCTAGGTTAGTTGGGTTAGGTACTGTAAACACAAAATCAAAACCACGTCCTGCTATGGTACTGGATTGTACTATTTTTGTATGCTTGTCAGGTAGCTATTGTTCTACTCAAAAAATAGTGGCAATTAGTATTTGTAGTGCTTTTAACTCTTTACGTTATTACTGTTAAATTGTGCTGCTCCTGCAAATGTGGTGATTTGGCCCAAGTAATATTAATTGTGCTTGTTTGTCAAAGCACTCTGTCTTTTGAGGTATAAGTTATGTGAAGTATTTTTGCTGTGTTAGTGAATTAACAAAGCTGATTTGTGGTTGGCTCAAAAGAGTTCTAGTACCTGTTCTGATTCCTGAGGTATGGTGGAAGGCTGTTAGCTGATGTTGCTGTAGGTTTTTCCCTTAAGCATCAAGGGAGCTGTTGTGGTTAAATGAAAAAATATTGGACTTGGACATCCTTATCCAGTGTCTTCAAAGCTGAAACGAAAGAACAACTGATACCAATGTCAGAATCAGATGTATAGGATCTAGGATTGAGAGGGGAGAAACGGGAGCAATATATTTAGGGTGTTAGGAAATTGAATGCTTGTATTTCAGAATGCTTCTTGGTTTATTTTTGCAGAAAACCCCCCTAGTGCCAAGCAACCTACCAAGATGCTGGTCATCAAAAAGGTTTCAAAAGAGGATCCTGCTGCCGCCTTCTCAGCTGCATTTACATCACCTGTTTCTCACCTGGCAAATGGCAACAAAGCCACCACCATTGTCCCAAGTGTCTACAAAAATCTGGTTCCTAAACCTGCAGCTCCTCCTTCCAAGGTACAGGGGTTTCCAACCAAGTTAGTGAACCGCAGATCAAGGGAGAACTTTCTCTCTTGGTGTGGGAATCAACCCCTGACAAACAGCAGGAGTTGGGATCCAGTAGTTTCTGGGGTAGTGGCCTCTGCAATAGAGGTCTGGACTGCTAAAAATTGTTGCTGCTGTTCCCTGTTAAAACGCCATTTGGTGAGAGAATTAACCTCTTTTCTGACTGTACTGTCTGTTTGAATGGGGTGTGTTCTTGTGCTTGTGCATTAGACAAATCCTTATCTTAATTAGACAAAACAAGTAGTACTGGAGAACTGGAATGTGAGCCAAGGTGTGCTCAAATGGTTCACGTGACTGCCTTGAAAAATTTTTATTGGGTTACGATACTTTGATGTGTTTAAAACACAATTGAGGCTAAGATCAGATCAGATTGTAACATCCTGCAATTTAGCTCTAATTTAGCTGAACCTTAAAGACAACCTAGAGAAGGAATGGGGTTTGTGCTACAATTCTTTTACTGAAATAAATACAGGAGTGCGGTAGCTTTTTGTTTCTTGGTTCTAGGCTTTATCTTGCCCATTATTGCAGAGAATCGATGTATATAGATGCCCTAGAAACTTTGTGGGAGTAATAGTGAAAGTATTTAAGGAGCTGAAGAGAATTATTGGATAGGTTGTTCTTTAAAAAGGTGTCCAAATACTTGGAGTCCTAAAATTTATTAATTACTAATGCTAGCTGTGACATTCGAACAAAATCTTCCCTGTAATTAGAGTAGATTAGTATTGCACACTTCAAAGATAAAAGCAAAATAGGAAGGATTAACAACTCTGTGGAAGAAGCTCTAAACTTGCTTTCTTTCATAAGTTTCTTTTAATTCAGGCCAAATTATGTCAACGACAGGAAAAATCCGAATGGTTCAAACGATTATTAGATGATCCTAGTATAAATCTTTAATTTAAAAACTGTTTTCCTCTTCAGTAAGATGTGATAAAGTGGCCTATTGTAAAAGTTATTAGTAAGGTTTTTCATTCCACATACATATTTGTTTAGAATGCTTAAACAAGGTGCAGCTTCTGATGGATCATGAGCTTCCTGTGGCTTTTATTTTTGCTTGTACAGCTTGATAGATCTCTATGTGTGTATAGTCTTAATTGGGTGTAGCCTGGATGTTTTGAGTGGTTTTTGAAACAAAAAGCCAAAGATACGGTTAGATTGTCTTTCTCATTGCTTCAAAGTAAACAGAATTTTAGTGAATAGGAATGCATACAGTTTTTCTGTCTTAGCTGCTGTTGTCTGAAAGTTATTGCAGTATCAACCATAGAGACTGAAAGATTGAAATACACTTCTGAAGGCTATGTCTCTGTTGTTAGTGCTGGTCATGGTATACCTGTTACCTGAAATTGTAGAATTTTGACTTAAAAATCTTTTTGGCTGTTACTCCTTGCTGTGCATTGACCATTGTATTTGTTTTAGTGACTTCTAAAGCCCACAGTCATAGGTTTTTCATTAATTCTGTCTAAAAGAGCTGTTCTTGAAGCTGTTCCTAACTATATTTGGAAGTCAGACTCAAGTTTTCATTCTTCAAATGAAACAAAAAAATACAGTAGTCAGTGCTCACAGTTGAAAAAAAAACACTTCAATTTTTATAAGTAATTTGAAAAATATGATCTGTTTTCCTGAAACAGCCTTGTGACTGTGGTATGGAAGTTAAGTGTACATCAAAAATAATGGTAGGGTATTCTTGTTAGCTTGTTTTGCGTGTTGCATATCTCTCATTTGCATTCCATATTGTGTGTCTGTATTTAAATTGGAGGTTATGGCAATGTGTAGTGGTAGCCACCGAAGTTACTTTTAATGAAGTATTTGCTAAACCCAGATTACACATGAATTCATACCTGAAGTATTACAGTATTGATAATATACGAAATGCTATTTGAATAGTGGAGAAGATATTGACTTTCAGTAGGTAGTCGAAGAGATCAGCAGGATATAAACATGTACTTAGTGATTTAGGTTTTAAAGTGTGTACATTGGGGGTGCTGTGATTGTTGTTCCTCACTGGTGGGGGAAGTGCACTAGTGGGGAAGAACTGTCTGATGGTGTCAACAGGCTTTTGTTAGTGAATGGTGACTGTTAGCAAAGCTAAAAGGTGGGAGATCCAAATATCTTTATGCAGAAAAAGTGTGTCTAATGCCTTTTCAAAAGGTACAGGCAGAAAGCAGCTGTGATAGGATGTGTTTTTCTGAAAGCTCTAGAGAGCAGTACAGAAATTGCAGTGCATAAAGTTGCGAAGGGGTGAGAACGTGCCTTTCGCCAAGTCAGGAGCATTGGAAAGCTGTCACACGAAAACTGAATGAAAAATGTTTTTGTTAAGTTGTAGCATTCTTTCCTGGCTAATTGAGATGGGTAATTGTTTCCAGTTAAGAAATCCAGACGGTTTGGTAATCTGCAAACGATTCCTATTGATATTCGTCTCCAGTTGTGCTGGATGCAGTGGCCTCCTTAAGAAAGCCTGGGTGTCTGTATTTGAATTTGTCTGAGCTGCCCCTTCGTGGAAGCTGGGAGAACAGCAATCAGCAGCCGAGAGCTGGGTGTCTGAACAGCGCAGTCACCAAGTCTGTGGAGAGAAACTTTTTGTTGTAGTAATTCTGCACCCTGCTTTTAGTGCCAGGCAATATTGTGCAGGTCAGGATATTTTCTGGGTTTGAAAGCAATGTTTGGAATGTCTGCTGTGAATGCCGAATAATCCATTCGATAATGGGGACTGCTCTTGTTTTTAAGTTGGAGTGAAGAGTAAGGCTGATGGCCTCCCCTACTGATTTATTTAAAAATGAATAAAATACCCCCCCAGAGAGTGAGAATGTGCTGGAGTAATGTCTTCTGCTCTCATTGCTTGCAAAATGCAAGATCTATCACCTCTCAGACTTAACTGAATCCCACTTGTGTGAGAGTTATTTTATTAGTGACTTGAAGCTGGCTTCAGAAGCGTGATGGGACGAAGGCACCAGTATGTTTCAATGCTCCAACATATATATTTCTCGTGCTTACTGTATCAAGTTTCTTCTTAGAATCCTTTTTGTCACAATGTTTGGCCTTGGTTGGTAGAGAGGCTGAAGAATAATATTTCAAGTAACAAAAACTTACCTTGAAGGCTTTCTTTTCAGCCAGTGTATTTGAAGGGATATTGCAGAGAGAATCCAGAGCGAAACAGCAAGTGTTCCTGCACTCTTGAACTGGCTGCTTTTTCTTCTTTCTTCGTTTTCTTTAATTTCTGTTGTTGTTGTTAGATTGGTGCAATGATGGACACTTTCAGGAAATAAATGGTTTGCATTCTCAGTCTGGACAGAAATATTCCTCAATGTGCTTCTTCCTTGCACAGGGAAAGTTCTTGTCAAGTGATGCAAACCCTTTCTTTGTGGCATACAGAGTTCTGTATGAAATGTAAACTTAATTGGGATTTTTCATTTCCCCTCTGTGACTCGCTGTAAGATGCATTGCGTTACTCAGTGGTGATTCCAGTTAATGAAGAGCAAAGATGGATTTTCTCTGAGCTCTAGCAATGGTTTACTGCCCATGAAGCAGAACTGTGTGCAGTTTGGGAAAAACATAAGAAGATGGGAAAAAATAATAAGTGTCAAGGTAAACTTGTTGAAACTGTTCTTGGAGAAAAAAAATCCATGTAACAACCAACGTGATGTTTATTTGCTTTACTCCTTGCAAGCAACCCCTTCTTGTGCCTTACCATTTACTGTCCAGTATTTGTGTTCTCTCTGATATAGCCAAGTCCATGGAAAGCCAATAGAAGTGAACATAAAGCAGGCTCGCTCTCCTCCAGCCGTGACTCTGCCTTTACCAGTCCAGTGTCTGTAACCAAACCAGCGGTACTGGCAAGTAGCTCAGTCCTCACCTCTCCCAAAGAGGTAAGGGGTTGGCGTTTGGGGTAGGGTGGGAACTTTTATCACTATGGCCTACTATAGCTTAAACAGGATAAGTTCCTCTCTGTACATGGTATATCTGCCCTTGCAGCCTTGAAGAACGACTCGCACAGTCTTAGCATGTTCTGCCATATCCGATACACTGAAAGAAATAAAAAAGTGGTTTACCTGGATAGAAAGCCATTGGTGTTTATCCAAATGTATTAGAATTTCCTTCCAATATAAAAAATAACAATGCTTTAAGTAGTGTTGCATAACTAGACATCTGTAGGCTTGGTGTTATCAAAGTGCAGATACCAAGAACTGGTGTGAACAGATAGGTAAACTGTGCTATTATTTAATGTGGGAAAAGAAGGGGAAGGAGGGTGATCTGCCTCATTTCATTTCTCCAGGGGAGCAATAGCACAGACAGTGAGCTCTGGGAGGGTTAAGGGGGGGTTAATGTTTTTTCATCTGTCTTTTAGCTACAGTGTCTTTTTCAATTTTGATGTTGAAAGGACGTGAGATGTAAACTAAATTGCCTGCACTTTTGGTCTGAAGTTTGGAGAGAGAACTTTGCATATAAGAGCCAGCCAAAGAACTGATGGGTGTTTGAAAGGTGTAATCACAGACCCTGAAAAGGGCCTCATCTTTGCAGCAATATGGCTTGACAGTTTCTATATTCTGCCTTCCTGGTCTAGAGTCCTTCCAGCACCACCCCTCCCATCGAGATCTGCTCTTCACGCTTGACGAAGCTGATGCGCCGTACCACTGATAAAAAGAGTGAATTCCTGAAGGCACTGAAAGATGATAGGAACGGGGAGATAGCAGAGAACAGAGAATGTGACAAGCTGGATGATGTAAGATCACTGTCTTTGCTGTGTACATTATCATTATGTATTTAAGTAGTTGGGTACTGAAAAAAAACAGAGCAGTGTATGTAATTCAGGCTCTGGAGGAGGTAAGGAATTACTTCCGTTGGTCTGGCACACACGCCAGCAGAAGTAACACACAGCACTGCGATGAAGGGAGATCTGTAACTTGATGAAATGCAAACAGATAAGTAATAAATGAGGTGGAAGGGAAGATCACAGGTGGTGAAGGTAATCTAGATTTTTGTGAGGATTCTCGAGTCCAACAATACTGTACTTGAACATCTAAATTTGCTTTCAAACTTTCCTGTCAAACTAAATCCGCAGGGAAGTGGAGTTCAGTGCTTGTGAAAGGTGCAGGATAGTGGCTCAAACCTCAGAGGGTCAGACCTCTAAATGCTTAAGACTGTGGCGTAATGTGTACGGAAAGGCCGTACTTTGAAGTATTTCATTCTCATAGTTTTCTTACTCTCACTCTGAAGCCACTGGTGATGCCTCTGTAGTGCCAGCACTCACTCCCTTGGCACAGAAGTGCCTTCCACCAAATGTCATTCATGTTGTGCTCTGTTGTCACAGCCAGGCAGAAGTTGCTTTCAGCCATTATCAGTCCAGGCTCTTTAAAAATCACTGACGCAAGGTGAAAGCTTTACTTCTGAAAGCAGAAACCTGAACTTGGAAGTGTGCTGTTGGCACAATCTGTGCAAGTAGACTTTGATGCTTTTATTTTTCTTTAGATGGAGAGCAACAGCACACCAGAACCAAAGGAAAACTGGGAAGAGAACTGCCACCAGAATGGCCTTTCTCTCCCTTTGCCGGAGGAGGGGGAAAACCTCTCTCATTCATTGGAAGCAGAACACAGGTGAGTAAATGGCAAAGCAAGGTGTTTGTAGTAAAGGAGAGTGAGTCCTTGGACTGTGTGAGAAGGAAACTATTCCAGAAAACTCTCTGGGAAGCAGCAGCAGCTTTGCGTGTACTGAGCTAAAAGTGTGTGGGCTTCATGACTGGTGCTGAACTGGGTGGAGTCTTATTGAAGATAAAACAAGGCTCTGATGACAGCTGCACCAAGGCTTTGCCAAGGTGTATAATTACATTCTTGCGCTTCTCTGGTGCCACGTCCCTGTGTGCTAGTGCTGCGTAAATATTTACCTGCCCACACCAGGAGCAAGCACAAACCTAGCATGAATCTAGTTAGTTTACAGTCAGGTGTCCTAGTCTAAAGATGCCCTCACAGGCACACACAACTTCTGTTTGCACTTAAAATGCTCCTGTGCTGCTTTAGATGCTGTAAAAATAGAGGAGAGCTAAGGAAATATTTACCTACTATCTCAGCTTGTATCTCACTTCAGTGAGTAAGCAGCTGGTGTAAGCAGATAGTAAGTTTTAGGAGAATCCTGAGCTGCAATACTGGTTTGATTGCCTCATGTCCTCCTTCAGTGTCCTTGGGTAGAACTTCAAATTTGCTTTCCTTCTGCCAGACTGGTTATTTACCCATTGTACAGGACTGCCTATGATTAAATATTTGTAAATGACATTGAGCATGAAAACAGTTGGGTAAACGCGAAGCGTTGTTGAAATGATTTCTTCTAGAGAAGATTCCCTGCTGAATCGGGAGGGATTTAATACAAAAATGTGCTTCATGGACAAAATGTTCTCTCCTTTGCCGTTGTTCCCTTGCTTTAATTCCCATGTCCTTTTATTTTTCTCCACAAATCAGGTTATTGAAAGAAATGGGATGGCAGGAATATCCTGAAAACGATGAGAACTACCTTCCCCTCACGGAGGATGAGCTCAAAGAGTTCCAAATTAAATCAGAGCAGGTACGTTTCCATCTCTTGCCACTTATGACTGCTCTTCTCCCTCTCCTTTCTCATGCATAGATCTTCTGTGGTGTAATTCTTAAGGAATACAGGGAACTGAAGTGAGACTCTAGCGCAGTTGATCCATGCAGGGCATGTGTATGCAGTTGAATCTGCAATTTGTGTCCACAGATGGTTAGTGACAGTTACTCTCTGCACTTTTACTTGTTTTAAAACTTGTTTTCATTCCTACAGCGAAGAAGAAATGGATTTGGGAAGAACGGATTTCTTCAGGGCCGCGGCTCCAGCCTGTTGTTCCACTGGAGAAGCACTTTTAAGACAAAGATTGAGGACTCGGACACAGAAACTAGTAGCAGCGAAACGTCAGATGACGATGCCTGAAAGCGGGCACAAGAAAATTAAAGTAAATAAAACCAACCCAATAAACTCAGTTCATAGTTCAACACGTGTTTGGGGTTGTATAAACTAAGCAGAGTTTATTCTGTCTCCAGTCTGTTCAGTTTTTTCTTCTGTTGTTGATAATTCATGCACAAGGGAAATAATTGTATCCCAAAGAAGAGAGAAATTGGCTTCTTTAGCTTTTTCTTTTGGTTTTGCCCTAATGCTTATAGAAGTTTGTGCAGCTAGCAAATTTTGACAGAAATCCCTTGTGGGGCAGTGCACAAGTTCAGTCTTGTAAGCAGGATACAAGTGGCTGACTGATCTTTGCAACAACAAGCTTCTAACAGTGCCGCCCGCATTACAGGATGTCGTGCGGTAACAGTGTGCTAAAACAATCATTGTCAATGACAAAATGGCTATTGAAGTTCTAATTATGTTAAATTAATGCTAATAACATGGATTTTTTATTTTATTTTATTTTTTTTGGCGGCTCGGGGAGCTTCATCACTTAACCAGGCGTTTGTGGTTTTCTTTTTTTGGGTACAGCTGTAAAATATTTGGATATAGGAATTGTTTGTGTTCTTCTTCTTGCAGCCTTGATATTCAGGGTGGATTGTAAAATATAAATTTTTTGTGAGATTTCAAAGATTAAGATTATTTTGATAACATTATTTACAGATTTAAAAAAGTGACTATCACATTGAGTCTGTATGAGGGGGAAAAACTACTGCATCAAAATAACTAACTTGGAATAAATATTTTGCATCAGTTTGCCAATTCTAATTGTCTTTCTTATGTAAGAGAAGCTTTCCTCTAAAGGGACCTGCAACTTTGGGGGTTTAATAGCACTGGGGATAAATCATTTCTTCTTGCTGTATTTTTCCACTTGGCAAACATTGCTGTAGTACTCAGACTGCAGGAGCTAAACTCTTCCTCTAAGAAGGGAGAGGGGAAACAATGGTGAGATGACAGCCCATGTTTGGTGTTTTAAAACATAGAAATGAAAGAAAATAATTCAAATTATCTTCTGCTCAAGCAGTTGGCTTTCTTTTTTTCCGCTTCATACAAAACGGTGAAGCTCGACCGGTCGGTGTCACTTGTTCCTAGTGCAATGCTGCTGTTCATGTTCACGACGTGGCAAGGGAATGTCTGGATCCAAAGCTGTTTTCATTGAAATCTTTTTTAAAAATTCATGAAAACATTTCTATTAGATTAAAAAGGATTTTACAAACAACTCGGTTGTGGCCTGAGCTGTTTCAGTGTCTGTTCAAAGTTCAGCTTGTGCACGGTTTGGATTGGAAAGCATTGGTGCAGTTTGCAGGCACCTTGGACGGAACTGCGCTTCGAGTACGAAATCCTGGTCTTGCTGTCCCAGAGGGATTTTGCTTGGGATCTTTTTAATCCACTCCTGCCCAGGTGTGGAGAGGTACGTTGTGCAATGAAATTAGTGTTTAGCCATCCATCTTGGTACCTGGGCTCCAGGGCGCACACTCCACGCCACCAGGGGTTACTCTGCTGCTTGTGGTTTGGGCTCACTCTGGTGCTTGGACAGGGATGCTGCAATTAACCCTCTGCACAAGGGGGCGATGGGATTCTGCATTGGTGCCATCTGGAAGCCAGGCTGCAGTTGCTGGGTCCACCTGGAAATGCTCTTGGAAGCACTCAGTCTCTATAAGATGTTTCACGGATCATTTAGTTTGTTTTGAAGGTTCTGCTCTGGTCCTGTCAAACACGGCTTCTGTCTAGGAAAGTTTTATCCACATTCAAAAAAATTAACTTCATGGCATGTATCTTAAGTGAAAAATTATGCATTTTTGTCAAGAAATGGGGAAAGTTTAAACAAGTCCTTCCCCCAGCTTCATGCTGATAGCCTGTTACGATGGGCAAACTGTACTGCTGAACAGTTCCTGTCTCGAGTGAGTAACCTGCCTGGAGAGGGTGGACAGCAAAGCAAGAGCAGGACCTGTGCATACTGAAAGCACCTTGTGTTCCCTCTTCCTTCGGTATCTGTGCCCTCACCCTCCAAGGGGATGTGCATGGTTTAAACATCAAGTGCAAGCAGACGGCCTCTGGAGAGAGCAGAACCCTGTGAATCACCCAGCAGCTTTGTCCTGAGCACATCCCTGGTTGCCTGTGCCGTGACAGGGGGAGGATGACCTGCAGAACCTGGAGAGGAGCCTATGGATGCCCTTCACCCCAGTGCTCAGAGAGCAGGGGTGGAGGCAAGGGTGGAAGGAGGGGACCTCAGCCTGGGGAGAAGGGAGTAGGGCCCTCAACAGGCAATGGGAAGGGCGTAGGAAGAGAGGTTGCTCATTAACCTAAAGATGATGTGAAGTTGTGAGCTGCTGCGCGGCGGAACAGGGACACCCCCGAGCACTCGCAGGGCCGGCAGCAAGGGCTTGGTAACCACGCAATGGGGAGCGGTGCAGGGGACAGGGGGCCCTCACTGAGCACCACGGCCGGGGCCTCCTCCAGCTGGGTTGCCCCGGGTTGCTCAGGTGGTGAAGCGACATTTTTGTTGTTTTCCAGTGCGAGTGTTGAACACTGGGAATCGCCAGGGGTGCGGCTGCCCTCCCTCACCCATCCCAGCATAGCAACGGTGGCTTCAAACACTGCAGCCACCACCGAGCAGGTCTGTGCACGGTTCCCAGACCATGGCAGGGGCCATCTCAAGCTCGAGGACCCCTCTGCCCTGGGGGGGCAGCACCCCCGAGTGACCCCCACCCTGCTCTGCTGTCCAGGCTGACTCATGCTGGGTGTGGGGGGCTTCGGCTGCCCCCGTTGCCGCATGGCTTTTGGCTCCCGCTCGCTGCTGCGGGCGCACGAGGAGAAACTGTGCCTTGGGATGCCGGTGGCCAGCAGCTCCTGCACCACTGAGGGGAACCCAGCACGGGACACCTCGGTAGGGTGAGACTGGGTCTGATGTAGGGTGTGTGAGGATAAGGCAGTCAGGGGAGTGGGAACGGAGATGGGTGCTGGGCTGGGATGCACTGTGGGCAAGGAAATGGGAACCACAACTGGAGCCATCCCAGCCTGAATTGAGGGGACCCTCCATCCTCCCCCACACCACGCAGGCAGCCCCAGTGCCTGCCCACACCAGGAAAGATTCTGTTATCAATCAGCTTCCCACTGCCACCACCTTTTCCTTCCCATTTGTCTCTGCAAGGTCGGAGTGACCCAGCACAGGGACCATGCTGAGCCACGCCATCTCCTCGTGCTTCCCGCGCTCCCACTGGCCATAAGGGGTCAACGGGGACCAGGGCGAGCGCGGGGGGCTCCCCTGGGGGATGTGCTGACCCCCCGAGAGAGGGCCCTGCTCCGCGCAGCTGACCCCGCTTCCAGGAGGCCGAAGGCAGAGGTACGGTGAACCACGTGCTGGCACCCTGACGGCTCCCTACACCCCAAGTCTCACGGCTGGTGGGGGCCAGCTCCTCCCTGCCCTTTGCAACCCCCTTATGCTGCAGGAAGAGCCTGGCCCAGAGCCAGCCCCACCGCAGGGACGCGGGCAACCAACGCAGGAGATGCTGGAGACCCATGAGCACCACATGGCTGAAATCCGGGCCAGGACGCAGCAGCTGGAGCAGCAGAGAGAGGGTAGGTGCTGGCAGGGGTTTGGGGTGATGGGGGATGCAGCAGACCCCGGGAGTGGGGCTGGGGGCTGTGCCGAGACCCTCCCTCCCCATCCCACAGGGCTGTGTCAGCAGCTGGCGGCGCTGGAGGCCCGGGCAGCTGCAGCATCCCACCCTGAGCAAGAGGAACTGGAGCTGAGCTGGGCTCTGGAGAGGGCGTTGCATGGCGGGTGAGCCCCAGCGAGCAGGTACAGGGCTCGCCACCCCTCTGGGGAGTGCCCAGGGAGCCTCAACCCCCCTGCCACGTGTCCATTCCCTCCCCAGAGCTGCTCTCTACCTCGACACCCTCCTGCCGGCTGCTGGGCCGCTCGCCGCCGAGGCCAGGTGAGGGTCTGGGGGTGATGGTGGAAACCAGGTGAGCATCCCAGCAGTGGTTGATGCCAGGATGTGGCAGGGCACTGCGACTGTCCTACCTGCGTGCCGGAGGACATCACCCAGCCATCCTGGCCCAGCTCCTCCATCTCCAGGCGGAGGCCACAGCACTGGAGACAGGAGCTGCGGGGCCACGGAAGGGTAGGAGGCCAGGTAAGGGCCGGACCCATCCCAGAGTCCCGTCCCCACCACTGGTGGCTGAGGCAGCCCGGGCTGTGCCAGCAGAAACCCCCAGCGCTGGGACAGGGGGCCTGGACACAGCGGTGCTCACCATGGAGCTGGGGAACTGGCAACTGGAAGACGAGCTCCTGGCGCTGAAGGTCAGGAGGGAGAGGAGAGCTGATGCTGGTAGGTGACAGGGCCCAGGGCAGCCCCTGGGGTTGCTGCTGCCAGGAATCCCTGGGCCACCAACGGCTCATGCCAATGTGTGCAAGGGCTGCAACAGCCCAGGGTCCAGGTGTTTCCCCCCCCCCCCCCCAAAAAGTGTCTGCACTTGAGGAGGGGGCAGGAGGACCACAAAATGTGCCTATGGGACATAGGGAGAGAAACCACAGAATGGTTTGGGTTGGAAGGGCCCTTAAAGCCCATCCAGTTCCAACCCCCTGCCACAGGTACGGACACCTCCCACCAGACCAGGCAGCTCAAAGCCCCATCCAAGGTATCCTTGAACACCTTCTGGGAGGGGGCAGCCACAGCTGTGCCAGTGCCTCACCACCCTCACAGGAAAACATTTCTTCCTAATGGCTAATCTCAAGCTCCCCTCTTTCAGTTTAAACACCCCACCCCCTTGGTCTAGCTCTGCAAACTCTGATCTCAAGTCCCTCCCCAGCTTTCCTGTAGCCCTTTCAGTACTGGAAGGCTGCTACAGGGTCTCCTCAGAGCCTTCTGTTCTCCAGGCTGAACAATCCCAACTCTCAGCCTGTCCTCATATGGGAATGGGACCCCTCCCAGGGACCCAGCATAACAGCCCGGTGGAATGCCAGGGAAAAGGACTGTTGGGGGTGAAGTATAAACCCCATGGTGACAAATTCCTGTCCTCCAGGTTCACGGGCAGCCCAACGACACGCAGAGGCGCTGGCTCAGCTCCAGGCAGAGGTGGGGATGCTGCGATCCCATGCGGAGCAGAGAGGGCTGCGGCTGCCCCCCACCATCCTCCCACCCCCCATGGCTCCCCAGCTCCCACCAGGCCTGGAAGCACCAGAGCTTTACACAGTAAGAGAGCCTTGTCCCGGGGCGACTTCCAGTGGTGAGGGGAGATGGGGTTGGGCTGCTGACCCAGATGGGATGATGAGTGTGGAGACACGGGCTTGGGAAGGTGATTCAGGAACTGCTGTGGGGACACAGGTGCCCCACAGAGCTGGGGCCACCAGGGCAGGAGGTTCCCCCACACCAGCTACTCAACCACGGGCAGGATTTGCTCTGCACACACAATGCCCTGTGGGGCTGGGCAGCTCCTGCCCGAGGCTCTTGCAGGATAGAGCTGGGACCTCCTCCTGTTAACACCTCTTCTCTCCTTTTCCAGGAGCCCCTCAGGCCAGCACTGGGGCCAGGCAGCCCTGCAGTCCCCGGCCCTTCCCCCATCCACCCCACTCTTCCCCTCGCTCCCTTCATGGACCTAGAGGACCCCCCTCCTACTCGGGAGCCCCTGGCACAGCACAAACCTCCTCGCGGCTGA
Organism: Dromococcyx pavoninus; assembly: GCA_033558185.1. Lineage (NCBI taxonomy): Eukaryota > Metazoa > Chordata > Aves > Cuculiformes > Neomorphidae > Dromococcyx > Dromococcyx pavoninus. The sequence continues at coordinate 12,819 of JAUMJL010001613.1, read as the reverse complement.
GCTGGGACCTGCATCCCCTCACCAACTCGGAGCAAGAAATTAGGGCTTTATTAATTCTGTGTGATGAAAGGATGGCAAAATTTGTCACAGCTGCAGGTAGGAGGACACCAAAAGGACCTTAAATTATCACTGAGGACCCCACAGTGGTGGGGTGAGGGGAGCCAGCGAGGGTCTGGAGATTTTAGCAGGAGAGTGGGGAGGGGATAGAGAGAGCAGAAAGCCAGGCAGCCCCCTGGCTCAGCCTCTACCTGAGGCTGCTCCTCACCCCAGAGAGCCCACAAAGTTGTTTGATCCAACTGGGAGGGGCTGGGGACCAGCAAAAGGCACAGAGAATCACAATCACTCCTTCCCTTGCCCCACCTTCCCCCCAGCAGCCCTTTGATGGCTCAGCCCCAGGAACCAGCAAAACCCAGAGCAAGATTTCACCACACCAGGTGTTTAATAAATGGCTTCAGCCTTTTGCTCCTGCTTCTTGGCCTTTTTTTTTTTTTTCCACATACATAAACATCTGTCTAGACATCTGCCCCAGAGCAGCCTCCCAGCCCTACCTGGGCACAGACACGACCTCAGGCTGGTTGAGTGGTGACTGCTGCTATTGCAAGGATCCCTCCCACCCTGCTCCCACCCCTCTCCTTCTCCGCAAGCTCCCCACACCCAAAAATTGTTACACAAAAGCCATAAAGTTGAGGCTGAGCAGAGCCTCCAATACATCTCAACCATGCCCTGGCCGTTAGGGAGCCCTGAGTGCAGGGGCCACACAAGCTCTTATCAGCCTTCCACAGCGTGTTCAGGCTGCTCAAGGCCAAGGGAGGCACCAAAGGAATGTACACCAAGCTCAGCTTGGAAAGAAGGGAACTCTGCCAGGAACATCTGCTTACAATCTTTATTGAAGTCATACAAAAGTTGCCAAAAAGTGAAAAAATACACTATATACAAAACCATTTTCCTTGTAAGGAGAGGAGTGTCCAAGGTTAAAGAATTATCATACTGTGCTTTCAACTGCAGCCCCTGATTCTGCTTGTGGCCTTTTCTCTGTCTAAAAGAAAAGAAAAGGTTTTGTTTTTAAAACAGAAGACGCTGCCTCACAGCACCGACTCACACAGCAGTCTAAGGCTTCTGTGAGTTGAAGACTTAACTGACAACACATGCTTTGCTCCTCTTCAGAGCCCAACACTACCCTAAAACATTGACCTTAACAGTTGCAGCCCAGGTGATAAGAGTTAAAACCCAGGAGTATTAAAAGAAATGCTCTGAGTAGAAAGGCCCTGAGCTGCAGTTCAGCTCAACTCCCAACACTCAGAATGTGTTTCTGTCCCACCCCACAGATTTTAGAATCTCCAAGCTGGTGTCTTTCCAGCCCAGCATCAGACACCACAGTACAACATGCATCCTGCCAACCAGGGGATATTCCCCATCTCATCTGGGAAGGTTTATGAAGACCAGCATGCAATAAAACCAGGACATGTACCAGGAACAAAACATGCCCAAACAGCAGAAAAAAAATACATAAGCAAGCACAGCACAGACTCCTGACTCAGCTGCCCACCTCCTCTTCCATTTTTTCTGCAACCTCATTTCCACTGGGGGCAGGGTCACCACCACCACCATTGACAGCCGGCTCAGGTTTAGATTTCTTAGCTTCATTGTCTCCCTGTTGAGTGTCCTCCTCTGGCTTCCTCTGAAGACAAAATTGTTTAGTCTTCACTATGCACAAATTAAAAGTTAAGCATTTTTTAGAAAGTTAGCATTCAGCTGTCATTGCACATTATCTATTCAACCTCTGCTCACCAGGTTCAAGGCGGGTACTTAAGTGCTGGGATTTAACCATAGCTCTCAAGCTCTGCTAGAGGTCTCAACCACAAAGGATCTCCAGTAAGCCATTATTTAGGTGCCAATATCTTTAGTGCTGAATTATCCTTATGGTTTCACATTACCTGCTGGACCAGTTATGGGAGCAGATTTAGGACATATCTAACACAATCACCTGTGCAAAGCAGACCCAAGTAGCCCCCAGGCACATCTGAATGTAAAGAGGCAAATACAGCACAGGCCCTGCTGTGCCACAGCAACACACAACAAAAACTGAGATCCCAGAGAGGATAATTTTGGTTGTATTTGCAAACAGTTCCAGGAAAAAAAAAACATACACCTTTAGAGGAGAATAATACTCAGTACCTTTATTATGTTAGCAAGAGGCAGGCTATCATTACTACCATGAGACTGGCTTTGCCAGAAGTCAAATTCTCCATTTCCACTTGGAAAGAAGGGAACCCAACTCAGCCTGGTAGCTTGCCCTTTTCTAATGGTCTGTAGGCCACCCTGCTGCTCTTGCAGGTCCTCAGAGGGCACTCATTCAGAGCACACCGGCAGAAGCCGCACAACTCAGCTCAGAAGTTAAACTGGTGTGGGTCAGGTAGGGCACTGAACCATCAAAAAGTCTCCTGGAGGCTGGATGGTTCCCAGTGGAAAGGAGTTTCATGCACTATATTTACTTTAGAGTGTTTTTTTCCATTATAGTTCTGAGTTAAGAAAAAAGCTTTAAGATGACAAATTCAATTCTACAAAGGAAGCCAGCAGAACTTTAACAAAGTGTTCAAACACTCACCTTTTTCCTGACAAGGTGGGAGATGTCTGTAACACACTGAGATGCACCATCAGCTGCTTTTCTCACTGGAATCTATCACGAGACAGACATTGACACATCAGTAACAGCAAAGAGTAATCTTTAGAGCAGACAGGACTTAATCAACATCCACCTAAATAAACTTACTGTGGAAACAGAGCCACTGTCTTCACTTTGTGAAAAGCCAGATGTATTTCCAACCTTAATAAAAAGCAGAAGAAAAACAGTGGAACAAGTTCTGGCTGTCCAGTCACACAAATCCATGCATACTGTTTTAGAAAGGGACAGAAAACCCAACACTGCATCCTGCTCCCACCCTTACACACAGGAAAAAAAGCTCAGTGATGCAACCCTCAGCCCATTCTCACATTTCACTGACCTCTCATTTCCAGCCCCGACACATTAAATTGCTGCAGAAGCCCATCAAATCCTAGTTTAGTTAGCAACAATTAACATCAGTGTATTTAACAACCCTCACTAGCTGACAGCTGCATCAGCTTCCTTCTCATAATCACAGCCCGTACCATTTGGGAGCAACAACAAACCCCCAGTGGACATGATCAAGTCTGAGCTCTTCCCATTACTGGTTTACTTGAAGATTCACTGGAAGAACATTTGGTCAAAGGAAACAGCAAGGTGCACTAACCAGAGTTGCCTTCAGTGCCAGCTCAGCTACTCTCGCACTCTTTTGAGACTCCTTTGAATCTTCTATCTTTTCTTTAATTTCAGGAAGCAGTCCCTTCAACTCTTCAATTTCCTTCTCATCTTCAGGGGACCCACCTTCTGCCTTCTTTATCCGTTCAGTAAGCATTGCTAGGAGGCAACAGTCATCATGGCAAAAGCCTCAAGACAAAGCATCCATCCAGTTACCAATACCCACAGAGGCAAATGTCCACTAAGACACGTTTCCACAACCCCAATGACCTGTATGGCCCGTTACCAGTTTCAGTCTGGCAAACATTTGCATGGCAAGGGAACAAGCGCATCTAATTACTTCTAGGGCAGTTAAAGTCTGCTTTGACTCGTGAAAGCTCTCACATTCTTGCTTTAGAAATCCACTCACCCATTCTCTTGTCAATGACTTCAATGGATTTCCCAAACTGCAGAACAGCCTCATCAAACTGGCTGTTGTAGTGGTAGGCGAGCGCCAGCTGGTAGTGACTCTCCGCGAGCAGGCGGTCGTGGGCTTCCAGGTACTTCTGCTGCAGGGCCAGGCAGGACTGGAACTCTTCTATAGCTTGTGTGTAGTTTTCTGTAGGAGAAAGCCATAGGTTTTTAAAAATCACTCATCCAGGCAAGGAAGACCTAAACCTCTCCGCATTTTATTGCGCTGACCTGGAAACAGAACCAGCACTGCACGTGGCAGCCGAGTTCAGTGAGACAACCAAGTAACAGCACTCGCAGCACAACACTGCCCCCCCAAACACTGCTCACAGTCCCCTTTCTCAGCTCCTCTCAAGAGTGCTTTGTTCATTTGCAACACAGTAAACTAAGTCAAGTCAAACCCAGGCACACAAATCCTGCCTATAACCGCTACCACGAATTGAGGGCAACCTCAGTCTGGAGCTCAGGACAGCTCCCTGCTACCTTCCAGTCCAGCTCTCCACTGACAGTGTTCTCATGAATAAAACACAACCCTCCTTTTATATTCCTTGTACCTCCCAGACTATTTCCAATGCCTGCCATAGAGGAAGTGACACTCAAACTTAACAAGATCAAAACATGTTTTTAAATGAAAAGCAGGTAAGACATTAGAAAGCATGACCTGGGGCTTGCACAACACACCAGGCTCTTCTCTGACCACACCGTGGCATTTTTGAAAGTTGATGAGAGTCAATCATTTTTGATTTGCAGTCTTTATGCTCTGAAGTGGCAGGTACTGACAGCTCCAACTGAGCTAAGTGACTCACTGCTTCAATAAGGAAAGTCTCTGAGTTCCCAAAGCTAACCAAGTCCTGTCTACAGAGCAGAATACAAGGGGGGGGGGTGAGCTGGTAACACAGTTCTTCTTATTCAAAGTTCTCTTTTGCTATTCTGGAAGAGTATGGACCATCATGTTTAAAGGCACCAACTTGTTCATCCACTGATTCCAAAGTTTCTCACACGACTGCATTATCAAAGTTGATTTTGATCTTTCATCATTTCCTCAGCACAGGAAGTACATGGATCTGTCCAGAGGAGGTCACAGATGATCTAAAAGTTGGAGCACCTCTGCCATGAGGTCAGGCTGAGAGAGTTGGGTTTGTTCAGCCTGGAGAAGAGAAGGCTCTGGGGAGACCTTAGAGTAGCCTTCCAGTACCTGAAGGGGCCCCACAGGAAAGCTGGGGAGGGGCTCTTTTATCAGAGTGTAGAGATAGGACAAGGAGTATCAGTTTTAAGCTGAAGAAGGGGAGATTTAGATTAGACATTAGGAAGAAATCTTTTACTGCAAGGCCCTGGCACAGGTTGCCTGTAGAAGTCGTGGCTGCTCCATACTTGGAGATGTTCAAAGTCAGGTTGGATGGGGCTTTGAGCAACCTGATCCTGTGGGAAGTGTCCCTGCCCATGGCAGGGGGAGTTGGAACTGGATGCTCCTTGAGGTTCCTTCCCACCCAAACCATTCCATGATTCTATGATTAACAGCCTTAACTTGCTCTTATTTTAAAATATAAAATGCAGAGGGGCAGAAAGCAGAACTGAACACTTTGTACCCAAGAATTAATACTACTTACCAGATTCAATGCTAACTTCTCCTAGCTTTAGATGAGCTTGAGCTGCATGGAGCTGAGCTTCTTTTGTTTCTTGTCTAAAAAGAAGAAAAATAGTTTTGAAATCCTGCTCAGAATATGCCACATTTGCTGACTGCTTACACCACCCCCCAATTTACATGAGTTTTCACTTCCAAATTAGGACCTAAGTCCTTACCTCTTATAAATGACTTTTGCTAAATCCAGCATGTCCCAGGCTAGCTCAAGATTTCCAACTTCATCCTCCTCGCTTTCCTGTAAAGATTAGAAATGCATTAAAGATTAAGCGACTTGGTTACGTATCACACCAAACAACAACACCAAGTTTCAAAGCAATGTTGTCAAGGAATAAATCTCTTTTAAAGGTAAACAGTTTACCTAGAAGGAAAAAGAACATGCAGAAAAGGTTACAGCATCAGAGACTGCCTGCAGTGAATATGTTTTAAGCAGAACAGAAGCTACATTGTTAGTTGATAAGGCCTTATTTTTCCAGAAATAATGGGGTGCCAAGCACCAATATTATCCCAAAAGCAAGATTTTTTTTTCAAAGTGTTATTTATCATAGAATCACAGAATGACCTAAGCTGGAAGGAACCCACAAGGATCGAGTCCAACTGCTATCCCTGTACAGGACAACCCCAACACTCACTGTTGTGTCTGAGGGCACCGTCCAAATGCTTCTTGAATATGGTCAGGAATTTAGATGAACCATTGACATGAACCAAAAGCTAAATAAAGGAGCTGATGTTCCATTTTTTTAAATGAACTTTTGAACTTCATTACAATACTGAAGAAGAGACAAACACTCTATCCAAGACAGCTGTCTATCGTGCTTAGTACCACATCACCAGGCTTCAGATTTATCCATGTGTTTTGACCTCTACATCAACCCAACACCTCAGATTTAAGCTGCACTATGCAAAAACAACTTTGCCTGCCCCTGCATTTACCAGGCCGCATCGCACAGCAGACTGCAAGCATTTGTTTCAGCACAGCTAAGCCAGTCCAAGTTTACAGATTAATCTGAGCAAGATTCTACAATGCTGACTACACATAACGCTGCCCTTTCCTTGGGCAACACTGATTTCCAAAAGGCATTTCCGACATAGGACTAAATGAAACAGAAGTGAACTTTAAGAACGTTAACAGGACATGTAGACAAATACTTCACTCTTTGATGAGCACTGGTGTTGGAGCTCACCTTGTCTTCCACTGCCAATTCATTCTCCTTATCTTCAGCTTTATCGTTTTCTTTATCTTCATCTTCAGATTCTTCCGTTTCTACAAGGAAAGTAGATGAGTGACAATACTTGCTGTCACTACACTTGCTTCACAAGGGGTCAGGCACAGCATATTACATTCAGCCCTTACCCTTCAGTGACAGGTTAGGTGTTTGATGCAAGAAGAACACAGATACACTAAATTAGCAGCAGCAGCCATCTTGCTGAAAGCATTAGGCACTGTAGACTAAAGGAATTCCATGCTAACTTAGCCTTTGTTTTCAAGTTTAATTTCATACTATCTCAAACAGAAACTTACCTAGAATTGAGCTCTCACAAATGCATTGTGGGCTCCCGCTGAAGCCATGGGATGCTGAGCAGCCCTGGAGGTATTGGTCAGTTGCTGGACTTTGTGCTATAGATAACAATTGTTTTCAGCAAGAGAGCTGCCAAGCTGTGTACAAATAAGACTGTTTCCAAATTCCTGTACCTCATCTCAGACATTTAAGTGGCAATGTTATTAATGAACCTGCTCTTGTGTAGCACTGATTTGACCTCTGATCCTGTGCAGGAGCCTCATGTGATCTGTTCTACCAGCAGAAAACATTTTGTGGACATGTGCAGTGAAAAAAGGTGGCTGATAAACTTCAGAGCATGGGTTGACCTACATGTTTAAGTCCCACAATTGATTCCTGTATCACAATATCACAATCACTGAGTAACTCCAGAATAACAGGAGCTGATGGGCTGGAGACTAGAGAAACCGTGAGCTCATTAGCCAAATTCTCAAAAAGCGAACACCTCTCACTGAGAGGTCCAAACTCATCAGTATGAGGGCAGCTTGATTAAAGGCAAAACACAAGACATGTCAGGAAGTCAAAATTTAAGCAGTGGGAGGCATCTGGAATGACACAGCACCAGACCAGGATGTTCAAGAATGTCCTCACACTAACAGAGTTTGGGAAAAAAGCCGCAGTATGCATAGATAAGCAGCCTTTCACAGGATGAGCAGTGGGTAACTGCTCTTAGTTTATGTTCAGTCATGCTCTGTGCAGACAGACACCTTGGCAGGCAGCTGCTCCATCACTGAGTGTTCCTGGTTCTCAGCAGTATAAATCCTTTCAGAACTATTTAGTCTGAATATTTTCCACTCCTAAAACAAGGCTCTTCCCATGAAGCTGAGTTACTGACAAGCAAAGTTTCAATTATCAGCTCATCAATTAACTTGTGCAATAGAAAGCATCGGTCTAGTAAGACCACGCAAGTAATACTTCAGCAAAGCACAGTGGTTTCATCAGGTTACTTTAACATAATCCTGAAAACAGCTATAATGAAGCAGGGAAACAGCATGGCAGGCAGCGCTGGGATAGCTGGAAGACTGTACTAGATAGCAGCAGCAAGCCTTCAAGTTCCAGGGCAAGTGAAGTTTAGATTTGCCAACCAAATTCATGTTTTTAATTACCACCAAAATGACTCAAGTGGAGAGTTCCTTTCCCCCACCAAAAGCAAGTGTCCTATATTGTTGTGTATTCAGATGTTATCACTTTTCTGCTTCCACTGTTTAAAATATGGTTACAACCAGAGGCAACTTGTGCTTCGCGTTACTCAAAGGTTAGTGCAATAAACCCAGAGGCATGCAAGTGAACATCCATTCAGTATTCTCCACCAGCCTATCCAGTACTTACGCATTTCACAGGGCTGTAAGTTTGCTTTTAAGTAAGATTTGCTTTGCAGTTAGTTAAGCGTTAGTCTAAAGAAACTGAGACTACTCACTGTTCCTTGAAACTTTACTTGGATGTAAAAATCCTTACAGAGCCCCTTTACTGCGCCTTTTCCTTATTCCAAGGCAAACAGAAAATTCTGAATGGAACACTTTTTACCCATTTGTTAGCCAAATCCATCAAGTCATCCACCCACAAGTACTTTTCTCCTCTCACTGTTACCTTCTCCCTCTTCCATCAGGTCATCATCTTTCTCTTCTTTTTCTACCTTAGCACCTTCACCCTCTTCCATCAGGTCATCTTTCTTTTCCTCTTTTTCTACCTCAGCAGCTCCTTCAGCTTTTTCTTCCATGTCAGTAGATGGCTCTTCGCCCTCTGTGAGCACAGGCTCCTTTGAGGACTCTGTCTCTTCAGGTTCATCTGGTTTCTCTTCTGTAGCCATCTCTCCTGGCTCTTGCTTCTCCTCCACCTTCTTCTGTTCAACTCCTTTCGCTTCCCCTTCTGCAGCTTCTTTCTGCTCCGTAGCAACTGCTGCCTGGACTTCTGCTGTCACTTGTGCTACTGCCTTCTCTTCCACAGCTGCCTCTGCCGGCCCTTCTACAGCCTCTCCCTTTTCCACAGCTGGCTCATTTTCTGTTGCTTCTGTTGTCTGCTCTTCTGCCTCTCCCTTCTCTTCCACAGTCACTCCAGCTTCTTCCACAGCTGCCTTTGCCTCCTTGTCCGACATCTCTGTCATTCCGTCCTTCTCAGCTGCCTCTGCTTCCTTGTCTTCAGACACCATCTTCTGCTCTTTTTCCACTGCTGTCCCCTCTTTCACAGCCTCCTCTTCCACAGTTGCCTGCGCCTTCTGCTCTTCTGAAGTTACTTCTTTTTCTACAGAAGTCTCCATCTTCTCTTCAGCTTCATCAAGCTTTACATGCTTATCAGCTTCTTTTGTTGTTTTTTCTTCTGTGATCTCTTTCATTTCAACATCCTCTTTGATTTCCTTCTCAGGTAGCACTGGAGACTCTTCCATAGACTTCTTGGTCACTTCTTTTTCCCCCATGGCGTTATATACCTGTTCTCTCAACTCCTCCCTTGCCTCTTCTACATGATTGAGGAAGCATAAACATTTCTTCGAGTTTAGTGATAAAGACATTAACGGGCACTAACAACACCACCCTCAGACCCTCCAACTTGTTGGTTTGTCATCAAGTTAGATGACGTTCCTAAGAGCTCCACTTCCAAAGTACAAGGAACTAGGACCACAACCAACACAGTAACCAGCACTAAGCAAATCCCTTCCCCTTCCCGGGCTGCATTATTGCAAGTGGCTGCTCAAGCAGTGTGCAGTTTTGCGTGCTAGCGTTTTTAGTCACAGCTAAGCAAGATGTGCCAGCGTTTTAATAGTCTGGATTGACAGGAATTCCTGTGTTATCTCCAGCTGCAGGTAGTATAAAACAGTTCCTGTCCTCCTACACACACTGTACTGCTGCAAGGTAACAAAGCAGCTCAAATTGACTGTGAAGCTTAAGAAAGCAAGTTTGAATGCAGCATTTCAGGACACAGACACCTGACGACCCTTTACACATGCTTTCAGTGACCAGTTCCTTGCAGAAGCTTTAGAGGTTTCATTCAATTTTTAAGCAAGATTAGAAGAATAAAAAATAAGAAGTCCATTCAGGCTAAGAGTTTCAACAGAATGGTTTGGCTACCCAAGACAACAGTGGACTGAATTCGGATCATCTGGACAAGAAAAGGTGGTGTGGTGTCTCCACAACGTGGCAGACAGCTTTACATACCATCAACAGCTGGTAACGCAGAATCATCTTCAGATTTCTCTCCTTCCTCTTCAACCTGCACCCCTTCCAAGGCATTTCCCAGTACACCATTCTCCATTCTAAAGGGAACAAAAGGTCATTACCCCTTGGCCCTTGCAATAGCAGGGTTCTAACTGCACAAGCTGCATTGCCACAGCCCATCCCACCTGTGCAACTCTGCTTATAGGGAGTTGTAGTGTGACCCTGTCTGTAATCCTATTCACCCCAGAGAGACTCCAAATCAAATGAGAAACTGTCAGCATACCTTGCCAACTCCAGGAGAGATTTTCCATAGTAAAAGAAAGCTTCTGCACACTCATCCGCTGTCTCACCATATTTTTTAGCCCTACAAAAGTAACGAAGAATTACTTGTATGTGCCTACATGAACTTAAAAGCTAAAAATTCCTGGACAGGAAGAATCAGTTTCTCAGCTCCTCTCCTATTGTTTCAAACTAATAATGAGTGCTCCCCTAACTTAGCTAGAAGTGGCTCTCAAGTATTCAGCAAGGCAAATTCATCTAAAAACCAAACAGGCATCACCCACAGACTGATCACAGCTAGCAAAGAAGTTACCACTAATCAAAACTATCCTATTATTTTCGTATTAGCAAGATACATCAGAACCACACACTGCAAAATAAAACACCAAATCCCTTTTCCTTCATAGAGAACTGCACTGGCAATTAGTATCACAAAAGCTGTCTAATTCCACACCAACTACACTACTGTCCAACACCTGAGTTAATTTTAGTTAGTTCACACTTTCCTCAGCTGTATTATAACTACAGCAGCACAAATAAGGTGAAGAAAAATAATCAGTCTTTCTTGTTTAAGCCACATCAGTACCACAGGCTGAAAGCCAAAGCCTACAGAAACACACAAAACATTTTACTACTCACAGTAAGGCTGCAGCTTCCTGGAAGGCGTTAACAGCAGCTGGAATGTTTCCCATTACCAAGTGTTTCTGTCCTAAACCCAGCAGTTTCTTCGATTCTCCATCCACATCCATACTGGAGGGGGGGGGGAATAAATAAATAACAATAATCAAATACAGGATTCTGTTTGTTTCCACACGCATCACAAAGCTTTGTATCCAGCTCTCAAAACCTAGGTAGCTTTTTTTATGTAAGTGAGTTGCAAGAGTTTTTTTGCACAAGATTTGCCCCATCCACTGGGGTGTTCGAGGCCATGTTGGATGGGGCTTTAAGCAACCTGATCCAGTGGGAAGTGTCCCTGCCCACAGCAGGGGGGTTAGAACTGGATGGGCTTTGATGTCCTTTCAAACCTAAACCATTCTATGATCTGTTATGCTTCAGCTTAACAACTGGTTTGAAGGGTGACCTCTTTGTTTCGCAAAGCCCCTGGATTCCTCATGCTTCAGTAACAATCAACTCTGACCCCCTCCATACCTGTCTGTCTTGTCTGTGGATGTGGAAGGAGCTGCCAATTCCTCTTCCATTCTGCAAAGAGAACATTGAAAAAAGGTTTATCATAGGCCACCCATTTCATGTCAGAAATTGAGCTCCCAGAGGTATGAAAGTAGGGCTATCAGGGATGCTGGCTCCCAGGTGCTCAGCAGTTTCAGTTTTGTTTATCATTTGAAGGGAAGATTTACACATTAGGAAGAAATTCTTCACGATGAGAGTGGTGAGACACTGGCACAGGTTGCCCAGGGAAGCTGTGGCTGCCCCTTCTCTGGAGGTGTTCAAGGCCAGGCTGGATGGGCCCTTGAACAGCCTGGTCTGGTGGGAGGTGTCCCTGCCCACGGCAGGGGGATTGAAACTGGATGGGCTTTAAGATTCTTTCTAACCCAAACCGTTCGATGATTCTAAGACTGAGAAGTAGATACTCTCACACCTCAGGCTGTGTCAGACAGGTCTTGCCCTGCGGGTCTGCTGCCAAGAGCCAGTGCTGCGGGCTGGCAGTCCCTGACCACAGGCACCGCGGAGCCGGCCCCCTGCAAGCCACAAAACCGAGACTCGGGTGTTTTGCACCGGGTTTTCCCTCAAGCGGCGCTGCGGGGCCGCCCCCGGCTGACAGCTGCGCCGCGGGGCCGCCCGGGCGGAACAAAGGGTGGACGGGGCGGCCGCCCCTCACAGACAATGGGCGCCTTTCCCGCCTTCGCGCGGCCCCGCCCCCACCGTTGGCGCCAAACCCCGGCGGCGGCTCCGCACGGGCTGGCGGCGCAGCGGCGTCACGTGACCCCGCCCCCCGCTCCCCCCCGGCACGCGCCGCGGCGTCGGCTGCCCCCAACAAAGATGGCAGCAGCCGCGCGGGGGGGAGGGGGTCACGTGGTGGCCCCGCGCGAGCCGAACGGGCCCAGCCGGCGCCAGGGCAGCAGAGCTGCACGTACCACCGGGGGGCGGGGGAGGGGCTGCAGCGGGGGGACGGGACGGGGGGGGGGAAGCGAAGTGGCAAAGGGGGGCGGCATGTGAGCCCCATCAACAACACCCGGGAAGGAGAGCCCTGCCCACCGCCCGTGCACCCCTCCCCCCCTTTGGGTCTCCCCGCGCCGCCAAAGCGCCCCCCCTGCCCGCTGCGGCCCCCCCACCCCAACCCCGACCCGCACACATCGCGTCCGGGCCGCGCGGCCCTACCTGGACTGGGAGGCCGACGCGGGCTCAACGCAGCGGGGAGGAGCAGCGGCAGCGGCCGACGACTGCATAGAACCTGCTGGAGACAGGGGCGGTGGCGGCAGAGTGCAGCCCCCTACCCCTCCGACTGCCTTT